>JASAMX010009827.1:0-11147 GCA_030248175.1 Microlaimidae sp. YZB2_3 | reverse complement strand
AATTTCAATGATTTTGTTGTTAAATAGTCGATTAAATACTGCATTATCGGAGTCAGCTAGATTTTATTTGCCTATTTTTTATAGTCAAACAGTAAACTTTTTTTGTTGTTTATAATAAATTCCACATTTTGAGACTTTTATAAGATAAGAAAATTTTATTGTACAAGTCACAAAGTGTAACGCAAAGTACAATGTTTACACAAAAAAAACTGACACAAAAGCAGAAAAATTTGTACAAAAAGTAACAATATTTATCTACCATAAGAGTGTTTAATATAGGAGTTTGATGTCATCTTTCTAAAAAAATTTAAAAAATTTTGCCAAAACAAGTGAACATGTTTTTTAATCAAAAACTTATATTCTCTGAAAATACCCTTTTATTTTAAACTAAGGTTTAGTTTGTGAATTATAATAAAAGGCTCCGCCCAGACAAAATTTGAAAATCAAAAAATCTTCTGTTTCGCCATAATAAAACTTTAAAACTAATATAAAAATTACGCTATCAAACTTATTTAATTTGACCTGCTAATAAAATAATATTAGTTCTTCTCGCTGTATTTCAATAATTGGAAATTTAGAAAAAAAATTAAAGTTTTTCCTTTTCTTTATATGTTTTTTTCGTTTTTTTTAAAATTTTTTTGAAAATTACCACTTTCTTTAAAAACAATTATTTTTTTAGCTTATTTACGCAAAAAACTAATTTAAGTTTTAAAATAATAATCAAAAAATACTAGATTATACATATTATATACATCATTAAACGTTCTTTCAAACTTTGCAAGAAAATTTTTTTACTTTTCATACGGATTTCAAGAAAAATGCTAAATATTCTAATGTTTATGTTTTTGTCTTATATTGTTATAGAATTTTTTTAAATTTAGTATATAATTGAAATACGTTAAAAATTTTTTTGTTTAGATGTGGAATGGTCTAAGTTGGACATGTTTGGACTATAGGAAGTAAGTAATCTGGTTTGTGCAGTTGCTTGCCGCTGAATAAAAAAATTACACCTTGTTATGCCAATTTTTATTTTGTTAATACTGTAAACTAATTGCACAACAAAACTGTTGTTTTCTTATAGTCTGATGGCATAAAAATAGAAAAAAAAATCGTACTTCTAAGAATCTTTGATAAGCCAGAAATTGCCAGTGCCACTGCCACTATATTTGAAGCTTATCTTTTTATATATATAAAATAACTATTTGAAAAAAATGGTGATTTCTTGCTTGTAAAGGATTGCTGTGGGCTTGATTTTTTCATTGTTATTGCATCAGAATATAGGAAAACTACACCTTTTTGTGTAATTAGTTCATTGTATACACGAATAATCTTCATAATGTTAGAATTTTTTTATTCAGTTAGCAACTGCACAAACCCAGATACTTATTTATTTCCTATAATCCAAATATGACCATTTCATACTTCATATTAAAATTCATGTTCTCTGTTTAAACATAAGCTAGGGGAGAAATCACTTCTTTTTGTGCTTTATTAAGCATGTTTTTCCCGCTGGATATTCCCCAAGAGACTAAATATAGAGAATAGGTACCCTATTTTCGAGCAAAGATATATTTTGTAAGTATAAAAAATACTATCTTACTTTAAATAAGCTTTATTTAGCCATTTATCGCGGGAAGTTCGACTGCTCAGGCCAAAATATAAAATCGTAAAATCTTAATTTTTTTAGAATTTGATTAATATTTTCCTCATATTAAAAAAAATCTTGAGAAACGAGGGAACCTATTGAAATTATTATTTTTAAAGGTTTTCACTTTATTTGTTATAAAGTACTTAGGTGTAAATGTGCGGCACAGATTCAAACTTTTTGCGAAAACCGTATCCTGCCTGCCTTCAAGAACCGACAAATTTTTCGTTAAAATATCTTTAGTGGTTCTAGAGATATATACATCCAAAAATCTTTTTTTGGTAATTTCGTACTTAAAGGATTGCTCATTGGATAAAAAAAACTAAAGTTTAAAATAATTCACTCAAAGAAAGCGACAACTTCCTACTTTCTTTTGACACCGTGATTTTTAAGATTGATGAGTTATTGTTAAGAATACCAGTTATTCTAATTTTGTTTTTTTTTTCATCAAAGAAACATACAAATTATAAATTTTTAGTTTAGTTTCTTTACATAAAGTTTGTTTTGATATTTTGTTTCCCAAAATTAATAATTATTTTTTCATCGTCCTCTTCAAATTTACCTTTTTACATAAAATTTTCCATTTTTTATCAAAAAAGCAAGATATATTGGGAATTAATACACAATGAAATATGATTTTAAAAACCCTAAAATTGTTCGTTTCAAATTATAAAAAATGATAAGATTTGTTATCTGTTTTTAATTTTATCGTGATGGAAAAGGAAGGTGTTCAAACTTTTTTCAAAAATAATTTTTTAGTGTTTTTGAGGAATTATTTGTATGAAAAAATTATCACAATAGAATTATTAGATAATTTTAAATAAGGAAATAATGAATATGATGCATAATGGATGTTTTCTGTCCGCATGATAATTTTTTTGGTGTTAAATATCCCACCGAAATTGGCTTTAAATTTACCGGATATTTGTTCTTACTAATAATGTTTCCCACTCTCTAAACTGCCTTAATGGTTTTGAAACCAGTCACACGTTTAGTTATATTGCTATTATTGTAAGAAAACACATGAATTACTGAAAAATAGTTATTTCAGTAAACCAGTAATTGAGGCTTTAATGATTTGCATGACTTTCAAAGCAACCAGTCGAAAATTTTAGTGGCAACATCGTTCAAAACAGTAAACTATTACTTAAAACACGTATTTATGATCCCACTAAGACTATTGACGCGATGTGATTTTCATTATTGTAATAGAGGTTCTTAGTGAACAACGGCGGTTCAAAAACTTATGTCAAGATTGAAAAAACCCTGTTGTCTGACAAATCTCAAAAACTGTTAATAAGTTTAATTGTAAATGAATTTCATATTTATTTCACTTGTGCTATTTTTAAAATAAAAAATTATATAAAATTTAAATCTTAAATGGCAAATGCTCAAAAGAAATTCGCGAAAATGGACGTGTGTATGCACGAACATTAACTTCCTTGTACGAAGCGGTATTTATTTTGCTTCTACTTGGGAGTTAGTGTTTTTGCAGCATTTTTTTACTGGAAAACACAATCATTGGTTCGCTTTGGATTTAATTAATTGATTTATGATCAATGAAATAAATGTAAGAATTTTATTAATATTATAAATTAAACTTATTTTGAACTTTTTGGCGAACTTTAAAGATTGGACGTTTCTATATATGTGCGCGAAGTGAATTGTCAATATATTAGATATTGATATCCAAATTCTATAAAGAAACAACTAAAACCTTAGGCAGCTAAAATTCGCAGCTAAAATTAACCTTGCCGAAATTATTTAAGTTATCTTTTAATTCTTAACTACTTTTATGTTTGAGCTGTTTGAATTTAACATCTTAAAATATATATGAGGTAAAACCTTTGATGCGAAATTGTTAAAGTGTTAGAGCTTTTTAATTTCATTAAAAAACCGTAAAATTTCAAGACGACATGCTTTTGTTTTTTTTCCGTTTGTTTTATTTATGTTTTATGCGGCAAATATAATGTAATTTGTTTGTTTGTTGTTGTCAAAATAGTAACGGAAAACCATATGCTAATTAGGTTTTATCAAAAATTATGCTTCAAACGACCAAATAATAATAAAAGTAACCCATTCAACCCCCAGTTACTGGTTTTAATATCAGTAAGTATCAAACCTGCTAAAAACGACTAAAACTAATAAAAGTGAAAACCATTAAAAACCGTGGAAACCATTAAAAAACCATAAACCTTAGTTACTGGTTTGATATCAGTAAGTGCCAAACCAGTAACTGTAAAACTATTAAAACCCTTTTAATAATTTTTGATTAAAACGTGTCGATCGGCCTTTTTGTGTACCAGTTAGGAAAAAATAAGTAAAAGGCTAATTTCGAAACCATTAAGTGAGTTTAGAGAGCAGAGCTCCGAGCTCCGCTCCGCTTTTAGGAGCTCTGGAGCAATCCCCGGATCAGCGGAGCTCCGCCCTATTTTTGTATTAACTTCAAGAATTATTAAGGAGTGATGTCATAGATTATTTTGTCAAAATTTTTTGTAAATTAAATTTTTTTCAAAACTTATTTAAAACGATAAAAATAAAAATGCGAGTAAAGTAACTTAAAATGTATTTCAAGCTTAAATAAGCTTTAAATCGCTCATTCAAGAGGCGGAGCTCCGGAAATCCCGTCGCTTTAAATGGCCAGAGCTCTGAAACATGATAATGGTGGGTAGGAACATCACTAGTTCCTACAATTAATTTTTTTGGTCAAAAATCGCAGGTGTTTTGTACAACAAATGTAATATCTCAACAAATACTGCACCAATCTTAAAATTCAAGGTATCAAATGAAAATAGAAGGTCTTCACTTCATTTAAGTTTATCATTTGTAACTTAAATTTTTATGCTCATTGAGAAAACTTTCTAATACAGAATCAGTGGAAAAAAACGCTATTGTCGGAGATTTTATCTCCTAAACAGACATTTTGACGGAAAAATTTTTGTGGACTATTGAGGTCAGGAATAATTTCACAAAAAATCACAAAAATCTAGGACAAAAAATTTGACTTTGTACCGTACCTTTAAGCCAAAACTGATTATAATCTTGAAAATTTGTTTTATAATCTTTTAAATGATGTATTTTTAATTGTAGTTTGAAAATATCATCAAAGCTAAAATAGTGATTTTTTTGATTTATGAATTGTACCACAGCTAGGTTCCTGCCCCACCTAACTCACTATGGTTGAATTGAATTATATCTGGCAGACTTCAAAAATTAGTATGTAGAAATGAGCGAATCAATTAAAATTGTGCGGTTATGGCATTTTTTTAACAAATAAGAACGCAGAATTTTTTTAATTCCACCTTTTTAAGAACTATAGAAAAATTAACCAACTTTAGCATTAAAAAATTTGCATTTGTTTAACAAATTGAGAAATGTGATAAATAATTATTAAAATATGGGTTTTGATCTTTATTATTATACTCCTTTCTTTAAAAAAATTAATAGTTTTGTTGTTAAATAGTCGACTCAATATTGCAAATACTGAGGTCAGCTAGATTTCAATTGCCTATATAATCGAGCTTAAAATAAGCAAATAAGAAGGTGTTTTTGTCATTAAGAGAAGGAGAGTATGGTCTTTTGATTTAGCAAAAATATTGTTTTTGGTGATGTTCCTATGCATTAGAGACTCTAAAAGGGTAAATAAAAAGCATGAAATGAATGGAATTGCAACGCAAAAGTATTGTTGACCGTTGGTCCCTTTTTTCCCCAGCGCCCCCTTGTCTTACATGCCCTCTTAAAATATTTTCCCTTAGCTGCATAGGCAGCTCGTTGTTTAACACGCCCGGGGTGGCTCGCCCCATTTTATACCACCTAAAACACGGCGGCATAAAGGCGGTCGTACTTTACGCTCCACAGCCGGCTCGCTGGGCATGTTTACACTCCTCATTTTGCCTGGAGTTGACAAAATGAGTAACCTATCCCCAAGTAGTTAGGGTGACTTTAGTGGGAAAGTAGCGTGTTACAAATTGCCAAACACGTGGCTTTTTGTTATTAAAAATTAAAAATTATATAAATGGCGCGGTTTTGCCAAAAGTCAGTTATATTTTTATTCTCCCTGTCAACTGGTTGAAAGAACTCCCATGGATTTGTAACCATTGGATCTGAACTTTTTGAGGGAGGGTCTCAAAAAAGACCGTTTTATTTTCGTTAAGTGTTTGCCCCAGGTTGTCCAGCGGTTGCCCCCATCCCTGAGCCCCATCTCTGAGCCCTGTCGGCTTTGGTTGCCTTATAACCAACCAGCTTATTTTTACTGTGTCTCTCAGCTCTTCCCCTTCCATTTTTTGCACTTTGGCAAATTGGTGGAATTAATGGTCAACTCGTCCATCTCCCTACAGAGAAACCGCGCCAACTAGCGTATTATGCAATGTTGGACTTTTATTTTTAAATTGAGATTTTTGCGGTTTATTCCCTCTAGTCGCCCGGCTAATACTTGGCAGATTGGTGGAATAACGATCGTTTGGTAGTCAGGTAAAATGGCCCGCCGTGGCTTAGACGGTCCGTTGAGTTTACAACTAACCAGCGCTAGTTTGAAATTAGCTTAGAATTATAAGTTTAGCTTGCTTAGGGTCCCCCTAAGCTTGGTGGTGGGTTAGGTTTTCCCTTGTCTCCCCCCGAAGTTAAGGCCCCTCTTTAGTGGTCTAGTTTTGGGTTACCCACCCACATCCTTTTACATCTGCCTCTTTGTAGGTCGGTAGTAGGCCTAAATTGTGGGAATTATTAAAACCGATGTAACAAGGCTTTAAGCCTCTTTTTTGTGTCTCCCCCCCCCCTTAACGCCCGCAGATTCGACTAACCCAAAAAGCGCCTTCTTTTTAAGTTCCTGCCCAAGCTAAGCACAATCAACAGTAAATTTTTGTAAATTTTTATAGGCAACACATTAGGCTAAGTAAAAATCCCAGGTGCCGTTGTCAAGGGATATTCTTTCCCCCCTAAAAATTTTTCCCCCTGGAAAAACTGTCCCGGGATAGTTTTTCCCCCCGGAAAAACTATCCTGGGATATTCTTTCCCCCCTCGGTAAATTCTTTTCCCGGGGGAAAGAATATACCGGGATAGATTTTCCCCCATGCTTTTTAGTTTTAAAATCATATAAACTTAGAATTTTTAAAAATAACTTGAATAGCTGTACCTTTATTAACTCAAATACCAATTTTTGTGTGATAAATTTCATTAAAACATGTTTACTCACGATTAATTTTGTTTGTAATTTTCTATTTTAGCGTTATAATCAGGGGGAAAGTTTTTACCCGTATATTCTTTCCCCCCCTTTAAAAATTTGCATAAAGTTTTTAATATTAATTCTGCGCATTCTTCAAAAACACGTCATTAAATTAAAATGATTATTTTGTTATCATGATACTTTCATAAATTCATAAAATTATTGAAATAAAACCCATGAACTACCTTAACCCTTTTAAACCTTAGTTTCCCTAAGCAGCCTAAGCAAAACCTTAAAACCAAGCTAAAATTCATAACAAATGAACAACAATATAAAAAAGAGGGGGGAAAGAATATCCCGGTTTTTAACCGGGATAGTCTTTCCGGGGGAAAGAATTTACCGAGGGGGGAAAGAATTAATCGGTGTTTTAGCGGGATGGTTTTTCCGGGGGGAAAAAGAAGGGGGGAAAAGATATCCCGCAACACCGTCCCCAAAAATAGGCTTACCCTCCAGTTTTTGTGTCTTGTATTTCTGGCCTGGATAATTCTAGTTTTGGCCACTAATAAAATTAAATACTGTTAAAAACCTCATTTAGCAAGCTAGACGGGAGCTCAGTCGGCTAATTCCCTTCTTAGTTCTCATCAATATTACGAGGTTAGTAATTTAAATGGACACGTCTAGGTGCACCTTATCTGACTACTGCCAAAGACCAACTTCGCAGCAACTCAAAACCCAATAGGGCATAAGCGGACATTATTTTGGGATTTCTCCTTAGGTTTTCCTTGGCAGACAAATGTTCGCCTGTAGATAGGATCCCCTACAAGTTTGAGGCCTTACAGAATCATTAATTAACAAAGCTAAGTTTACAGCTTCAGCTAATAATCAAGAGTAATGCTACACAATAAAAAATTTCCAGGTTATGCTATATACTAAAAAAAATAAAAAAAAACAATGAATCTACCCTCTTAGAATTTTGAGAAAATTTCATTTTTTTTTAAAATTTATCACACTTATCAATCTTTTGTAAAAAGGACTAAAAACACCAATTAGTTGGTTGTACTATAGGTTTGACTAGACAATAATACAAGCCTAATAAAGTATTTAAATTAGTGATTTTAGTCAAAAATTTGCATATTTTTTGGACTAGACTAGTTAGTTAACTAGTCCAGGAAAATTATCTAGTCTAGTCTAGTCCAGCAAAAATCAAAATTATCTATTCCTAGTCTAGTACTAGTTTGCTTATCTAGCCTAGTACTAGTTATCACTAACTAGTCCTAGTACTACTTTTATCACTACCACCGTAATTTTCAAACCCACCAAGCTAACGTTTCACAGTGGTTGCATAAATTTTCCAACATTAGCTGGTGTGAACATAAAGGTTATCCAGCAATATTGGACTCCGCTAGTCAGCAGCAGGAAACTTTAACTTTTTGACTGACTGATGAACCAATCAGCTATTTTTTTGTAACTCACCGAGCTGACGTTTCACAGGAGTTGTTTGTTTACCACAACGTTAACTTGGGGCTAAATTTGTTCATCCGTTTTCTTTTCAAATATCCAGAACTTTTTGAAGACTAGAAATACTTCCAGTCAAATTTCCCCTCTCCAAGTCGAGTTCTCTTCTGACCTAACAGTTGGCAGGGTGTGTTGCACATTTCCCCACATTCATAAATAAAACCTCAACTGTTCTTTCATCCCTACTGAGGCCACGCCTCTAGGTTATCTTTATTTTGAAATAACGTGAACATTTTTAAAGGAAGTGCAGTAGTAGCCTTGTGTACCGGGGAACAGGCACTATAAAATACCAGCTAGACCCTTGTTTACCTATTACAGTCACACTGCTTATTGTTTATACAAGTACTTTCCTATCTGTCAGAATGTGTCAATATAATTTTAAAATTTTAACATGATATTACCTTAATTTAATTTTTTTTAAACTATTTAAGTAAAGAAAATTTTTGTAGTAGTGTTAAATAAAAGGATGAGAGGTTTAACTACAATGTGTTTATTGACTAGTTCTGAATAAGGGTTTTTTTAGTGTATGAAAGGGGGTACAAAACAGCTGGCGCCAATCATATGTAGGGAGGAAAGTGAGAAACATCAAGCGACTAGTACATTTTACGGTTTGAAATATTTCAAATCTTTATTTATTTAATATCTCGACTTCTTCCCTTCAAAATTTTTCAAATATTTCTTAATATTACAAAAACAAAAGAATTTTTTCAGGATTTTTAGTTTTTTGCCGCTTTGTACTTATGGCGCTGTTTGCGCGCTTGGTTTCCACATTTTAATGTTTCAATTACAAAAAATGCTTTATTTAAAAGTTTGAAATGGACTTTTTAAAATTAATTTTTAAATTTTGAATAATTTAACAATCAAAATATTAAGAAAACCCCATGTAGGTTGGAAATTAGTTTCAAAGCACCAATTTCAACTTTATTTTTGCTAATTCAAAATCATTGATCACGAAAAAACTATTTTAGTGATGCTTTCTAACTATTGTGATGTTTAATAAAAAAACCAGAACTTATTTAGCACAAACTGATATATTAAAGCATTTTAACCTAGTGACAATATCATCGTGTATCACTTTTAATTAAGCATAGGTTTAAACTAAAAAAACTAAGAAAACTAGGATTTTTTTCAAATTTTATTTTTTTCTTTTTGTACCCTCTCTAGTAAAGACGCTTATTCAAAACTAGTCTATAGAATTTTAAAAATTTTATGTACACCTCCATAATTTCCGTATTGTTGTAGTTCAAAGAAAGTAAACCAAAAAAATTGTTTTAATGAGCGTTTCTTATTAGTTAATAATAAAAAATTTTGGTTTTTTAAGGTCCAGGTTTGTTTACTGTATTTGCAATAGTAATGACGTCATTGATAAACAACTCTTGTTTAAGCCTCAATTGATCACGCTGGTCAAATTCGCTTGTTCTTAACCAAAGAAATTCCCGTGCATAAAAGGACGCCGCGTGCATGAAGGGACGCTTGCATTTAATAACGCTCACTGCCTTTCTAATAACCCGCCAGCTCAGCTTTCTTTTAGTTATATTTGCACTGCATTTTAAAGCCCTGTTTTGCCGCTGCTTCTCCCACAACCTATCCCACGAAGCAAAACATATATGGCGTGATTAGGAATACTATATGACATTTCAAAGCTATTAAAATTCTGAGATGATAGTCAAAAATCTAAGCTACACATTAATATAAACATTTATCAGTATTAAACTGTTGCGTTGTTTTTGGGATATCACTTTTTTAAATTTCATGTTTTGTTGCCGGTCTCAATCATTTTTAGACATGCCACATATTAATATATAGCAAAGCAGTTTTTTTCTGCAATTGTAATTTGTTTTTTGTTTGTTTATTTCAAAGCGATAAAATTGGTAACATAAAATATTTTTTTTATTTTATCACTTTCTAATTCATTTTCGGCAAGTATACCGTAAAGCGTCTGGGACAGGGTCTCCCGTCGGGGTTAGCCAGGTTCCAGTTTCTCCATCGCAAGTAAAAACGATTTCTGACGTACCTGGAACCGGATCGATTGGATTGGAAGCAACTACAACTAACACGTTATATATTGTGAATGGTACTTGGCCGCCGGTGCACTGAAGAGTAGCTGTTGTACCTAAAAGTAAACCATAAAAGATAAAAAAGTGCAATATGAATGAAAGCCTCCATGCTTCTAAGAATGTTAACCTTAATGACTCTAGATCAGAGTACCACTAACTCCAATCAAAAAATTATTCTATTTTTTGCATTTAAAGCAAATATAGTCCATAAAAAAATCCGCGCGTTCAATGACAAAAACATTTGAACTTTAAGCGGCTGTTTGGCTCACTAACTGGATTTGTTTTCCCGGACTGTAAGCTTTCTAATGCTATTTCATTTTATCCAATCCATTTTGTGGTTGGGGAGAAGGATCCCTCCTTTTTTGATAAAAATGGGTTCTCCAGCATAAAGATGTTCATGTTATTTTTTCTTTCACAATTAACCTTTTCATGACATTTCCGGACTGTAAGCTTTGCAATGATACCTCATTTAGCCCAATCCGTTGGGTGGTTTGGGAAGAAAGGCGCTCCCCCTTTGGTGAAAATCGTTGTCCACCATAAAAATGCCCATATTTTTTTCGGGAACGGGACACGAGGGTACTGGACACGAGGGTACTGGACACGAAGGTACTGGAAACGAAGGTACTGGGCTTAAAAAATTGCGTTCAACACAACCTCGCAGCAAAATCGATTCATTATGCAAGAGGGACACAAGGGTACTGACAAGAAAAAACATAACCTTTCCTGCATAAAGCGGGATAAACTTATTGCATAAGGCATAAGGCATAACTTA
>JASAMX010009822.1:0-39447 GCA_030248175.1 Microlaimidae sp. YZB2_3 | reverse complement strand
TATAGTGTGATAAGCGGCTTTTATTCTACTCAAAATAATGCTGTAAGTTTTATATCCGGATTGATGGGTTATAATATAGATTTGAATGTGTACTATAATAGTTACCTGACATTACCTGAAAATGTGTTGTAATTTTGACCACGTCTTTAAATAATTTTTTTAAATAGGCAATTCTCGGAGCCCTCCTGACATAAATCCTTGCTTTTAAAATGACAAAGATTTGCAGACCAATGGTCCAATTTAATTGAAGTTTATGAGTCCTAAGTTTGAAACTTTGTTATAAAAAAGTTATTTGACCTTATTTGAATATGCATATTCCAAATTATAAATTTCGCCTTGAAATTTAGATTGAATCATGCAAGTTTTAATTTTTAACAATGCGATGTATAATATAAAGTTTTAAAAATTAATTTTTATTTATTGCTTTCAAAAAATCTTTATATTCAAATGTGCTTGAAGCAAATTTAATTTGCGAACCAATGACTGACTTATCCAGATTTTTATTGTCTTTTTGTTTAAAAATTTACCTTGTTACAATGATGCCCAAGAGTGAAACATTTTTGATTGTGTGCTGACGAATGCTTGATTTTTTTGTCCAATATTTCTTTCTATTTCCAATATTTCTTTGTCCAATTTTTATACTAACACGGTTTATTCGGGAAGAAGTGGTTATTGTTTTTGTGTATTTTATGCGTTTGCTGTTAAGATTCTTACCTTACATTCATTGTATTTTGCTATAAATACTATAAAAGTGATCCAATATAAACCCTGTTAGCACGTTCAATTGATAAACCAATTTATCATTATGAATATTATAATAAAAATTTCCATGTGCGCTACTTTTGTTAAATTTTTAAAATCAAAAAAATATTCGGAGTCTTTTGTTTTTATAAAGAACAAAATTTTCATTTCGCAGTAATTTAATCCAATTACGCATTTGCTGGACTTTGTTTTGATGTCTTTTTTACATGTTTTGTTTCCTCAGGACATCTTATTTGTAAAATAAAAAAATCCAAAGTATACGTAATTGCTAAAGTTATTAGATCAGCATACACTGTTAAATTTTTAAAATCAAATATTTTTTAAAAAATACTATAAAAATAAGAACGGCTGGTTATAGAACGTAAACTCATCATTTCAAAAAAAAACTCAAATAACAGTACTGATAAAAATACATGAAAATTAATTAATAAAGAAAAGAAGCATGAGAAATGAAGAACAAACTATACATGAAATGTGTGGATCCAACCTAAATGCATACGTATGCATATTTGCATATTTTTTGTAACTATATGCATACAAAAATTTTTTGTGCAAACATTTACAAAGGTTTATCATACGTACGCACTATACGTAATGACTAGTTCTGAATAAGGATTTTTTATTGTAGGGAGAGAGTGATGACACTAGCACCAATCATATGTAGGGGGAAAACAGAGAAACAGCGAGCGACTAGTTCAATTTATGGTTTCAAATATTTCAATAATTTATTACTTCCTGACCGCTTTCCTTTAACATTTTTTAATACTTCGTAATGTTACAAAGGAAAAAACATTTTTTGGAGATTTTTAGTTTTTCGCCGCTTCGTAGGTGTGGCGCTGTTTGCGCGCTTGGCTTCCACTTTTTCAATGTTTCAATAACAAAAACTGCTTCATTCAAAAGTTTGAAATGGACTTTTTAAAATTAATTTTTAATTTTGAATAGTTTTATAACTAGAACTTTAAAAAAACCTATATAGGTTTGAAATTAGTTTCAAAGCACAAATTTTAATTTTATTTTTGCTAATTCGAAATCATTATTCACGAAAATACTATTTTAGTAATGATTTTTAACTATCGTGATGTTAATCGAAAAACAAAACATTATTTAGCATAAACTGATATATTAAAGCATTTCAACATTATAAAACATATCATTGTGTAGCAATTTTAATTAAGTTTAGGTTTAAACTAAAGAAAATAAGAAAATTACGGTTTTTTCAAATTTTATTTTTTTCTTTTTGTACCTTCTCGTACAGTGAATGACGCTTATTCAGAACTAAAGCTAAGGTCTCCAGGCTGAAATTAAGGGCGTAACCGCTCTCCGCCAGGAAGCAATAAACAATAAACCCGCGAGAGAGAAAAATTTTAAAAAAAAGTTTTCAGCGCCCATCAGCGTTATGTAACCAATTATTATATAGTTGCGTCATGTGTTTCTCTGCACGTGATATTTTCTCAAAAAATGAGTGGTTACTCTACCACTCATCTATTTTCACCCTGATTGAATTTTTTTTGTCTATAATAAGTACTTTATGTGCTTGAAAATTGGTAAAAACACAATATAACCCCAAAGACAAATCACTGAACTAAGTAATTAAGATTTTAATTTGGTTTGATTTTATTTTTCAGTGTCCATGGACATCCTTGCGTCTGTACGAGCGATCAATCACGTCGATTCCATACCCGTTGCGTAATACGATTTGGTACGCACAGTTTGTGTTGTGTAAACTTTAATAAACACACTTTACCCTCAAGGGCTGAATTTTAAACCGTGGAACTCGTTTAACCGTCACTATTAAGCCGCAAAAAAGTTCGGCGATGAATCTTAAACTGTCTCGATTCCCATAAAGATTTCCTTGTTATTGCAATCAAAGTTGACAAATTAATATTTTTGACAAAATAGTTTCTTCGTCGGCAATTCGTCCTTGAACATACAAAAAGTACAAATTAATCCTTTTTATTTAAAAAAAAATATCAAACAATTCATGAATATCACGTACATAAGTGTGATCGAGATCTGGAAAGTGCGTTTACAACTATTAACTCTTTGGTTATACAGCCCAGCAAAAAAAATCCTGATTGTAGTAAGTGTTAAATTGACTGCACGCAACCCATCTTCATGCAATTTAAACAACCCGTAAGTAAATTATATATTACATAAGATTCATAAATTCGTCTAATAATTTGTTTAAGAATCCACAGCTCGACATGAAATTTTTTTGTAAAAAATTTGGAAACACTCTAAAATAACCCAAAAATAGAGATAATAGCAATTTAATTTATATAAAGTATTTTTGCCATCCGAAATGACGCTAAAGTTTGAATAAAAAAACGCTAAAACTGTTGTAAGCTTTAATCCTAAATTAAAAATTAACTAATGTTCAATTTTGGTGGAACTTTTTAAAAATGTCAAAAATCAGTTTCAATTCAGATTTCCAAATTATGTAGTTCTTCAATTTTGGTGGAACTTTTTAAAAATGTCAAAAATCAGTTTCAATTCAGATTTCCAAATTATGTAGTTCTATTTTTATAGCTGCCAATCTTTCCTAAGTAAAAACTTCTTTTTACAAAAGTATAATTTAAAAAAAAACATAAAACAAATACAACCTGGTATTTTTTAATTGATTGGTGTTTTATCGCGTAAAAATTGTCACATCAAAAACAATTTATGATATATATTAGTTTTAATCATTGATATAATTTTTAACGTTGGAAATTCAATCATGTAAAATATAAGCACTCAAAAAAATATATCCATTTTTATAGTAATTTTGTAGCAATTTTGCATATTAATTTAATGTTTTTAAAAAACTTATCCCTAAAGAAAAGAAAAAAATTGTTTTTTTTTGTGAAACGTTTGACCAAACTTAAACGTTGTTTTAAAAAAAAAGTAAAAATTATTATCCGTATCATTTTTCTTTTCCAAATCATTGACGAATTATGGATTCCAAAAAACTTGGATATGAAACTTAGAGCACAAAACATTGAGCCTTGTTAAAGCTTAAACCTATTAAGAGCTTAAAGCTCCAGTTTTTGTGGCACCATGTTCACATTATTTTGCAATGTTTCCGCTTTATCTTATTATTTAAGTACACGTTTATTTTAACTTTATGTTGAAAAAGCCTAAAAAAATATTTTTTATATTTTGTCAATTTTTCAACTATTTTAATTCTTCGTGACATAATCATTAGTGACCTAAATAAACATCGTAAAGTGGTTTAAGCAAATATTTGCTATTCACCTTTGCAAAAACATTTTTTATTGAAAGTGACATAACATTAGAAGAAGAGCGCAGTTTGTTCACGTTATTGAAATAATATGTTGTATACATGCAGCAACATGTTTATCTATATCTTTTTAAAAACGAACTAACGTTATTACCTTAATGGCATCATAATATAAACATTTTTATTGAAATCGACATAACATTGGAAAAAGAGCGCAGTTTGCTCACGTATTGAAATAATGTGTTGTATACATAGCAGAACATGTGTATCTATATATTTTTTAAAACAAAAATACATTATATCCATAGAGGCGTGATAGTAATACGCCAAAAATATAAAATAAGACGTCTTTAGTATACAAATTGACAAACCAAAATTTTAAAATAAATTCAAGTAAAAAATTTACTTGAAATTGCCAAAAACAAAAAGTTTTTGCACATATCATAATACGTTTATACGTTTTTGTAGAAATATGGACTGTAATAAAAAAAAACCTTAATTACAAATTAAACGGAATTGTCAATTTATCCAAAAATTTTATCAGTGTGTGGCTTGTAAATCTACACATAACATTAATTTTTTTGAATGCTCAGTTCTCGCAACACAGTCACGTAAATTTTTATTCCAGACTATATCATTCTTGTACCAAATTAATTTTTTTCTTATTAAATCTCTAATTTTTTATCTTATAAGAAATTACAGAATCAAAAAACCTTGAAATAAAATAAAATAGTTTACTTTTCTGCATATATATTGAGCATAAAAAATAAACGATAAACCTCATTATTAGTGAAAATCCACAATAAAGCGGGTAAAGCGACGCCATTGCACCAGTAAAAAACACTAAAATAAAAAAAAAACATATGTTAAACTATTTGTATTATACTATAAGATTTTAATGCTAATGAAGCAAATGGCTTAACAACATTAATCAATGATTTCTATTTTGCACAAGCCCTAAACGTTTCTAGAATCAAGTTTATTAAAACCATAATCTTAGTATAAGACAATTACGCTATGGAGTGCATCATTTAAATTATGATTATTAAAAATCAATAAAAAATAGATAAACATATAAATCTACAATTTTAAAAACCGTATGCGCATATCGATTTGAACTCCAAAAATAAATATGTAAATATTTTAAACTAAAAAAGTAGTCAGTCAATTCAATTTTACATTTTTAAAACAACGCGTTTAGTAAAAAAAACTTTTCAATTTTTGTTGATGACAGACATGGCTTATAATGGACGTACATAAGTCTTTGAAGCATAAAAAAAAATTTTCAGCTTTTAAACACCTTAAAAATGAAAATAAAAATTATAAAAAAAGTCGATCGAAAATTAAAAAGTTTTCCAAAATCAGAAATGCAATTAATAGTCAAAATAAGGAATCAGATGAGTACTAGATTAGTATTAGATAGGACCTTCTAAACTATGTATTTTCGAATATTAAAAAATTTGATTTTGGAATGTCAGTTTTAAACTGCCAGTCATATAAGCATATTTAAAAAGTATTAAAAAGGTATTTAAAAAATTATATTTAATTAGAATAAGTTTTATACATTTTTTATTCTCACAAATGTTTTTAAGCCACAAAAGCTAATTTAATATAGTTTAATAAAAATCATAAATAAAAATAAAGATCCCAAAGCCACAACCGGACCCTAAGTTACTTTAGTTAAAATATTTCATTTTTTTTTAAAATTAAAAAAGAGCATTAAACCACTATAGTGATAAAAACTTACCTCATAAACACTAGTTTACACCGCAGTGACAAGTGACCACACGTTTCTCAGGCCTTTCTCACGCACGGTCGCATGTCACTTTTACAAAGATTCCAGTTAGTGTGACACTGTGGAAAAGTTTTATCAAAATTCCTTTGAGAAATGTAAATACATACAACGATTTTGTTAATTATTACTTACAAGTTTAGTCTATTTCTAATAGTTGTGGTTCTAATAATTCTAAAAAACTTAGTCTATACAATTTTTGTATTTACCTTATCAAAATTATTAAGTCCTTCTTTTTAATTTAGTGTGTACTTCTAAACAAGAAGTTGACTAAAAGCATAAACCATCGCATCTGATGGAACTAAAAGCTAGTAGTTACAATATAAATCAAAACATACCTTTTCTTAAAGCCTTTAACAAGGTTGTCCTTAGTCATATCATGCTGGACTGGCCCGTATTGTATTAGTAGTGAATGCTTATATTGTGTAAGGTAATATAAACAACAATTCTCCCATTTTATATGGAAAGATTGAGACGTCGAATCAAATCCAGTTAAATTAAATTAAGTTGAAATAATTATGTATATGTATATTATGTTAAAAAAGCCATATTCGAATCATAATAGCGTAATAGGAAGAAAGCAGCAGGTTTAATAACACCTTCTGCTGCGTTACGTGCGCGTGTTACGATATTGCACTGCGTAATCATGAATAACGCACAGGGAAAATTGGAATCGATAAATTTGTAGCTGTAAAGAGGTAATTGGAAACCAAAGCTTCAGCTTGAAACAAATTTTAAAAAATTATTATTTAGAACTATAACTTCCTATTTATGAGGTTCTCAAAGCTCTCAAGTTTTCTCAATTTTTCAACGAGTTTAATATTTCCCCCCCCCGCCAAATTGGTGTCCGAAAGAAATACTTTTAACCAAATACCTTCGAAAAAAATATCTTTTTGAGCAGGAATTTATTCGTTTTTTTTAACTTTAGGACTCTTTATGGTTTTTAAGTCTTTTTAGCTTGATTTGAAGGTTTTTCTTAGGCTTATGCAAAACGGAATTTCTTTTGTTATGAATTTATATGTGTTTTAGAAGATATTTTTTCCGAAAATATAACATATGCAGAATGTCATTCTTCCATGCGCCTCCAACTCCAGTGCGTCATCGTTTGGATTTGCATCTTTTTTCAACCCCAATAAATTTTTAAAATCAGGATCTCGTTTAGGTGTTGCTATAGTACTACCACTGCTTATAACAAACACATTTGCTTTATTTTGTCTTTTAAATTTTTTTCCTTTAAAAAAATTTGGTTATACTGGTACGCTTTCAAAAATATATTGAAAAAATTTTAAAAAAATATATTGTTTTAATATATTTTAAAAATATATTAAAACAATAGTTTAAAATTCACTGAATACCAATCAACAAAGATGTCATGTTATATTGCGCGTATTACTGAATCGACGTTTGTAATATATATTACGTAATGTATATGATAATCAACACACTGGGAGTGTGGGCAAATAGTTTCGGATATAACTTTGGATTTTCAAACTGTCACGTTTTGATGTGGATATTATATTCATAAACAGTATCATATTCTGATGTGATCTCATTTTTATATTTTTGTTTTATTATATCATAGTTTTATAATTTAAATTCATATTTTTAATTTATAAGTAACAATTCCCGTTGGTTTTTTATAGTGTTTGAGAAATTAATTAAATTATAATTGTATAATAAATCTTTAAATATAATTTTAACTTTTAGCTTAACACTAAAAATTAATCTAAAATAAAAAGTAAATCATCAAGTTCTAAGTTCCGAAATCGACCAAAGACATATAAGGAATAATTTGCATACAACAGGATTAAATTTGCAATACATCCTTTGGAATTTGGAGTTCAGTGCAATCATAGTACATTTGCTGTATGTACTATGAATGCTTTTTTTGGTAAAAACCACCGAACTCAAATTCTAAAGGATGTATTGCAAATTTAATTCTGTTGCATGCAAATGAAACCTTATGTGACTTTGGTCACAATTATGCGCGAGTTACAAAAAATTTTTGATGTGAACATGTTTAAATTCGCAGTTTGTTTTAACTGTTTTAGTTAACAGATAATATTGTATCTTAATATAGTTTTGTAATATATATGTATATTTCAATATTACGTTATTTGAAACTTAAGTTTACTGTCTGCGTAATAGTATTGCATAATTTAGTGTAATGAAATCGTTTATTGCCATGCACATAAACAAGTGTAATGACGAAAATTTTTGTATTGTTGGCCTTCAAATTTTTGCACAAATAAGACTATAAACAATTCGTAAACAGAACTTATAAATATATCTATTTTATCGATAAATATAAGAAAATTAATGTTTCATTTGGTTCCCATATGTTTCTCAATTAAAAATCAAATGCATTTTATGATAACTCCTTAATTTATTTGCGTTTATTCTACCTTTTGCTATTTATTCAAAATTATTTTTAAAATTATTTTAGTTTATGAAAATATAGAGAACAAAAGTATATCTAAACGTGGTTGTAACCTATAAGTTCAAGACCACCTCATAATTTTCTTTATTTACCCATAATTTTTTTTCAAATATCAAAATAAAAATAATTTGTACATACACATTCGCTTGAACGAGGAATCGTTAAACAAATTTTGCAGCCCGCATTATCTAAATTTCACAAAACTAAAACACATTTGCATATCCCGTAGTTTCAAAAAATATACTTAGTAAAACGACATAGCTCTAAACTATATTATATATATTCTACCGCTCTTAGGAAATTACCCATTACACTTGAGCGCAAAAATAAATGCAACACACAATTCAGTATTGCTTAACATGTCAAGGGAAAAATAATAATTGATGTAATTTAAAAAATATTTATAATAAATGTAATACAATTCTGAGATTACAGCAATTTAACTGACAATTATTTTGTAAATAATTGGCCATATTTATCTAATTATCACAAAAGGTCAATTAAATACTTATTATTTTTATTAAAGAACTTTTTATAAGTGACCTGATTTAATATAAAATTTAAATTTAAAATAAAAATTTCAGAAACTAACTAAAATCAAAATTAAAATTTAACATAAAAAAAACCTGAAAATCTACCGTATTAATAAAATAAAAATATATTAAATAAAATTTTAAACATGACACTGTTGAAAGGTATAGTTTACCAAATAAATATTTATCGGTATAAGAAGTGTATCCTATTGGATAACTTGAAACAATTTTGCATTTGAAACTTTTTATTTTATCCACGTTTGTCAAAATTAACTTCGCAATTTACCGCATTACTACAACATTTTCATGTGGGACGTAAAGACTTCTTACGTTTTTAAAAATTTAGACTAAAAATCGATTTGTAAGTTACACTGAAACCTTTAAGAATATGCTAAATAAAACAAAATAAAAAGCGTCAAATGCAAAATGTTATCTTCGGTAAAAGCTCAGCGCAGTTTCTATGGCATCCAAATAGATATTATACATAAACCGGTGATGAATTACAGTCAATTGCTGCTGTGGCGCTTCATGTGCAAGCTGAGATGGTCGGATCTGCTGAAGGCGCGGTCGCATAGGCTGCACTGAAAGGGTCGATCCCCGGTGTGTTTGCGGTAGTGGCGGGTGAGTTCGTCACTGCGCGCGAATTTCCAGCCGCACCCCGGCCAGTCGCAGCAGTACGGCTTTTCACCGCTGTGCGTTCGCATGTGGGCTTTGAGGTGGCTGCTTTTGCTGTACGTCTTGGCGCAGTCCGGGTGGGTGCAGTGATGGACGGCGGCGGGGGTCGGGCGCTTGGAGTCCGGCTCTCCGGTTTCAGAGTTCGGGGCGGACGCTTTGCGCCGCTTCCCGCCGCGCCCCGCTCGCGGCTTGTAGGGGGCCCCGTGGCCCCCCGCGGGGGACAGCCCCCCGCAGCCAGGAGTCCGCAGGAGATCGCTTAGATTGTGCGGGGGACTCTCCGGCGGGGTCATAGGGCCCTTAGTCAGCGGCGGCGGAACCCTGTACGGAGGACTAGAAGACGGGCTGGGTGACTGAAAGTAGCTGGAAGACGGGCTCGGGGTCTGAAAGTAACGATTCACCAGCGGGAGGGCGGCCCCAAACGGCGGCGGTGGTAGCATTAGACTAACAGGGGCCGGCAGACCCTCCGGCCCGCGCTGACTGGCCAGGCTTTGGAGCATGCGGGAGCAGGGCAGATGTGGTTCTGCCCCTCCGTACGGTGGCGTCAGCGGGTTGAATTGTCCATTCGTGTCAGGACTCACGACGGCGGGCGGAGTTGCCGACGGTTCCAATTTGAAATGGATCGACGGTGCCGCTGGTGGGAGGGAGTAGGCACCGCAAGGAGAGTGCGCTACCTCCGACTCCGCTGGTTCGGGCTTGACGGCTGCGGTGAATTTTAAAGAATCGCAGTTGGAGGCCAGGTAAGTGTCCAGGTTCAGTAGGGTGTCCATGTCGGAACCCTCAGAAGGAAACGGGCCCAATGCGGTGGAGTAGGCCTCCCCCGGGTAAGGCGGGGGCGGGGCGATCGGGGTGGACAAATCCCCACGCTCAGACTCCTCCGGGTCGGTTTTAACGGAGCCGGGCGGGGAACCGAAGCTGTCCACTTTAGCGAAGTGGTCCGCGGGTGCGGTACGGATGAACATCCCGTCGTTGGACGTGGAAGCTGCTTTTAACGAGTTGGAGATCGGGAAGTTTTCGGATTGAAGGAAGCTCTCGATGTCCTCCCAAACCTTAACAAAACAAACAAATAAATGAAAAAAAATCGACGTAAAATAAATTAAAATAGTTTTCGCAACTCCATAATTTTTCTGAAGGAACATATATTATATTACGAAGGAAAAATACATTAAAAACTTAAAACAAATTAAATATACTTGAAAACTTATACTGGTGCGTAGTTAAAAATCTAAGCTGATCTTTTTGCTGCTGTTTAACGTTATATATTGCGTTCAATATAATGGTACTGGAATATCATCCAAACATTCGAGAATAATTTGGTGTGTACACACATTTATTTAAAGCTCTACTGGGATAAATATACTATTTTTTATTCAAATCAATATATATATTTTTTATATTCTTTCAATTTTACATCTTGAATACAAACGAGTATTTTTAAGATTTTCAGTAACACACTGAATCA
Organism: Microlaimidae sp. YZB2_3; assembly: GCA_030248175.1. Classification (NCBI taxonomy): domain Eukaryota; kingdom Metazoa; phylum Nematoda; class Chromadorea; order Desmodorida; family Microlaimidae; species Microlaimidae sp. YZB2_3. Next base: position 28,563 of record JASAMX010009822.1, on the reverse strand, counting down.
GTTTCATTGTAAATCATCAGTGCACATTCTCTCACAATACTTTCACAACTAAAAAAGTTTCGTTAAATCAATAGTTTTACCAAGCAAACATTGATCTATGTTTACTTTATTTCTTAAATTTATGTTTCAATCCCAATGCTTTCTTAATTGTTTTGGGCATTTCGAGAAAACAATGTCATAACTTTGACAAACATTATATTCCCAACTTTATTATTATGCTGAACATTCAGTACGACAAAATTACGTTTTATTGGACAATTCCGTCCATTAGTTCCCAGCGGCAGGTAATTGGCTAATTAAGAAACACTTGAAGCACCATTGTATATACAAGCCACTGTTGTTTGCATGGACCCCGAGGAAGATTTCCACAACAGCACCTTGGGACAAGACAATGGGACATTCTTTTAGCGCGACAGGTGCGAAACACGACTCCATAAACCCCCCGCTAGTAGGGTTAGCAGAGAGAATTAGCCGGCAATTAAGTCATTAGCTAGTTTGTCAACTTTTCAATAGAAGAAGAATGCTTTCGACCTTATTAAGATAAGGAATAAAAAAAGGAACTTTGTGGTGAATTGCGTTTCGAATATCACAGTTTTCAGGGCCGATTTTTTTCGGTTTCCATGAAAATCAAAATTGAATTTTTTCTTTCAGAAAAGAGACTTGCAGTGTTAACGGGGGTAAAAATATTTGTGCATGTTTGCAAAATCGTGTTGGTTTAAAAAGGGGCATAGAATAAAAAAAACTGCATTTGAAAATTTTTGGAATTGCCAAGGCGTAAAAAGTTTATGAACTTAAGAAAAAACAAAATTAAAAATTAGAAAAAAACTTTTTAAATAAAGTTAAAAGCGTTTGAAAAACTCTCAAGCCAGTTTTGTTGAAAAGAATAAAAGGTTAACATTTTGTAAAACATTTTTTACAAAGTCATTTCATAAGGTTTTACCCATATTTCGTAATTTAACAAAAACCCAGACGTATCCCAACAGAAAATATTATAATTGTGTAAAGAAAATAATCCGAAAGCTTTCTGAGTTTTATGAAAACATTTTTCTTTAATTATCCGACTTTTTAAACTTAAATGATTTTGGTTTAAGATAATAAAATTTATCGTTCAAAACACCACTTGGAATTATATAGTATTTCAGTGGTAGCCTATGCGTGAATGGTTATTCGCGAACAGCAGATGGTTTCATTCAGAAACCCGCAGAGATAAGATAAGATAATTCATTAGACGATTTACAAAATTCGAACATAAAAATAGTGTTCTCTTACCTCCTTGAGTTCGGAAGACTTGGAGTCCTCGATGAGACAGGGGACTGTTTGAAACGAGTCCATTTTGTGAAAGATCGTTCGGCTTAGCTTTGGGACTTAGACGCGGTTGGAGATCGGGGGAGAAAATTAAAGATCATCAAAAAATCTCGGACAATTCCGCACGACTTACATTCGGTCCGGCTTTTCTACTCAATGACTTCGCTTACTATCGAGAGGAGGCGGGCGGCGCGGGCCAATCAGCGTCGGCCGCTCTCTCCGCAGCGCGTCACTCCCGACCAATCATCGCCTGTTGCTATTTTTAGGACTATAAATACCCCGGCTCGGCCGCGGCGGCGAGAAGTTTTATCGCGGCCGCTCAACGCGCGGGGAAACAGGTTTTAGCGCTGTAAAATTTTTAAACTGTAAACTCCGATGACTATCTCGGCGGCTTATTACCTTGTCCAACCGCGTCGTTTTTAATTTATGAATAAACAGTATTTTAAATTGATGGGAATTGCGATGATACATCATCCTCCCGTGTACAGTCTTTACACGCATCACGTTTTGTTTGTTATTATTGCGTGGTCGCACCAATAATAATGACATTCTTCAAAAGTGAATCCAGGTGTCGATGGCAAATTTAGTCAACCCTTTTACGGCTTAGCCACTTTGAATCATTTGATCATAAATAATTAAATTTAAAATTTCGCGACTTGAATTTCAAATTTGTTTATAAAAACAGCGCGTGCAATTAAAGTGTAACTTTTGCTGAAAGTAGTTTGTAATCAAGTGATGATCAGATTTTGCTTGAAAATTAATGACAATTAATTAATAGACAACAAAAAAAAACAGCAAGCAAAAAATTAGGATTTTGATCAAATCTTCATAAAACTTTTCATAGTCGAGTCGAGAGTAATTTTTTTAGCAAATTAGTTTCTAGCGGTCTTAGAAGTAATCTGGTTAATTTTTCGAATTTGTTTCAATTTTTTTTTGTAACTTGTAACAATTTTACTTAAGGTATTAATATTTTCATTTCATGCACACAGAATTTACCCAAGCAATGTTTTTTCGCAATTTCATCTATGCATTTCACTGTTAACATGTATCAAAAAATCAAACACTTCCTTCAAATCTCAGTGCAAAATTGTGATTGCAATGCATACACAATTTAATTTGACACAAATATCAATTTATTGTGTCGGATTCACAATAAAGTTTTGCTATCTTTTACTCTGTGCCACAATATGATCAAAGAAATCAGATATATACTGCCCTTACCCGCTTACTGAATGAAAACTAGAATGTGCCTGTGCTGATTAGTTTCAAAATTTTAAACAAGTTAATTTTAAAAAGTGGCCATTTATTATTTTTAAAAGGCCATAAAAATCTACTGTTGCAACTTTAAGTATGACTATCAAACCGTAAAAGTTACTTTTTTAAATTGAAAACACATCTTATAATATTAAAACATGTTTTGAACTTTCATTAGAAATAAATAAATTAAAAAATACCAAGCCGATGTAAAACTTACTGTAGTTTTTTCTATTGAACTATTATGTGTTTTTTTCTAAAATTAATTTTTAATTTTGTACTATACCGCAAAAAGTTGGTTCATACTTTGTCTGAAATGTCCAAAAGACAAACTTTAACAATATGGATTTGAACACTTTTTTAAAAACAAATTGAACGCTTTTTAAAATCCAAAAACACTTTAGATAACTCAATAAAGCTTTTGGTTTATTTTGTTTTGGTCACCATAGGACGAAGTGGTTTTGGCTTGAAACCAATCAAATTTATATTACAAGGTTTTTATTTTAAAATTTTTATCGAACTTTTTTTAGCTTCTTTAAAAGTCGTTTTCCTTATGTTTTTAGTTAACTGTATTATTAACATTGTTTATTAATAAAACTTCAGATCGGGCACATTCAAACTGGGTTGGTGTACTTAAGCCTGAAAATTCTGGGCCTACTTTTTCCTCACAAATTATTACAATGACAGCATTTATTTTAGACTAGTTCTATTCATTTTTTTTATAAAACTTACTTCAAATACTTCAAAACTTTCTATTTTCATAAAATAGGGTAGTGCATATAATTTCGTCACTCTTCCAAATTGGGAATTTTTGATTTTGGACTATATCTTTGGTAATCCTGGACGGAATACGACGTTTGATAACTCAAATGAGAGCTAAATATATGTAGATGACTGTCGTGAGCTTTTTATTTGTTATGTTATGATATTTTTATGTGAAATTGTGTGATTTACAAAAAATAAAATTGTTACGTTAGAAATAAAATTGTTAGAATACGGGCATTTCATGATTACGCTATAAATTGGTTTAAAAATTAAACTGTCCTGCTAAAATTTAGTCTATTTTCCAAATTTTTAGTCCCCGTGGTTCTACGTTGCGTCTGTGGTGAGCAATCGTTATAAAATAAAACCGTGTAAAGTGGTCGGGTGTTAAATTCTAGTTGTAAATAGTTAAAAGACAACGTAGGGGTCATAGCACTGCACTTAAACTTGATTAAGGGGGTCCTTTTAAAAAGTGCCGAAATTAAATGCACTTTTATCCCAAATTTTGCTCATTTTGATACCATTTGGCATTTTAGCTGTACCTTTTCGCCAGTTACACGTTGAACAATAAGTAGAAGCTTAAATTAAAGAAAACTGACTGGAGATAATGATAGGTTTTTAAATTTTTGAAAATCATGATTTTTTTGACTGAGAAACAATCGATTGTTTGTAAAGTGCCGAAATTAAATGCATACATTTAATTTCGGTTTCAATTTTCCTTTTTTCAAAAACTGATTTAATTAAGTAAAAAAACTACTTTCGTATAGTGAAACTTTTGTGACGCAATTGAGTATCGTGAAAGCTTCAAAATGAGCTATCAAATATGAAAATCGGACCATACAGTGAAAAGTTACATCGGAAAAACAAAAAAGTGCCGAAATTAAATGCACTACCCTACAAATTTATTTTCTTATATTTTTATTAAAGTAAACATTAATGCTAATTTTTAAACAGTGAAAATTCACTAGTTTTTGTATATAAAAAATCACTGCGTTTAAATTACTTTTGAAAAAAAAACGTTATAGCTGTACAATTTTAATTGGTCCTTTCATCCCTATGAAATTTTACGAGGTATCAACTATAATACCTATGGTTAAATTATATCTGGCTGACGCTGAAAATTAGAATGCAGATATGAGGGGACCAATTAAAATTGTGCGGTAATGACGTTTAAAAAAAACAAATAAGAACGCAGGATTTTTTTTAATTCCACCTTTTCACAAAATATACAAAAATTAACCAACTTTAGCCCTTAAAAAATTTGCATTTAGGTTTCAAATTAAATAATTTGATAAATAATTATTAAAATACAGTTTTTAATCTTTGTTATTAATCCGCTTTAGTGAAAAAATTTGAATGTTTTTGTTGTTAAATAGTCGATTCAATACTGCAAATATTGCGGTCAGCTTGATTTTATTTGCCTATAATGTTTCTATAAATAAAAGTAAGCAATCATTTACCGTTAATAATATTTGCTGTAACATCTGTTGGAGTTTGTTCCTTTAAAAAATATAAATAAAATTTGTTTCGTGTTCATAATGACACAAAAGCAAAAATTTTTGATTTGTAAAAATTATTCAATATTAATGCAGCTTATAAAATTATAAAAAAATTAATCTTAAAAATGTATGTGTTATTCACGTTTGCTGTTTTTAGAAAACCTATTAATGGAAAAGCTTGGCTATTACAAAATGAAGACTATAAATGATTATAAATGGTATTGTTCTGATGTATTAGCAGATAGTCCGCAATTTTTAACTGCTCTACCCACGTTTGATTTGCCTAATATTTTTTACCAATAATTTTTAAAAAACTTCGACACGAAATCTTTTTTATATTGCAAATTTCAAATGCCTACTTTTTTGAAGTGCGTTGTCCAATGCTCCGGTTGGTTTTTTTATCAATAAAAAAGATATTGGCTTTGCATTGACTAATTTTTCTTACGAGAATATTTTAGCCAGTTTTTATACAAAAAGTTTAAAGTGGCCTAATTCATTTTTATGATTTTCAAAAATATGATATAATTCATCCAATAATGTTTCTACCAATAAATTTCAGTTATTTCAGTGACAAAACGTTTGACTCTAATGTAAAACTAATAATTTGATTTTTTTCTTAATAAAAAGTTTTATAATTTTTTATTGGGATGGAAAAAATTTTATTTAAATGATCTAATCGATATTTGTTTTAAATAAAATCATATATTTGTGTTTTTTTTGGGCATCACTATTGTTTTAATCATAAAAATTTAGATTTTTTTTAAATTGTAGCTTAACGAATTATGTAGCATTTCAACAACTAAATAAATAAATTTTCGTGGTGCAATTGTTATATTTATTTGTACATTAGATATTCGACAAAGCAAAAAAGCGTGTTAATGTTTGAAATTTTATATCGATTTTATTTTGCCGTATAAAGTATGCTCGTAGGTGACTAATTAGTTTAATATTTTTCTGTTTCTGTTCAGTAAAAATTGTACATGATGTTTGCTTATTTTTTAATAAAAAGTTGTCTGTTAGGTTTAGCTTTTCCCAAAATACTTTTTTTTCTTTTATTTATCATTGCTATTAATGAAGTTAATTATTTAATAAAGATATTATATTAAAAAAAAACAATTTAAAACATAAAAATTGAAACAAACATGAAAATTTATGAGTGTAAAAAAATTAATCAGCTGTAATCTAACCTATAATAAAACATATAAACAATTTCAAAGCTTGTAACAAAGTTGCTTATGCTCACTGTGAAATAAAAACCCGTTTTGACTGATTTTTAGGCTATATTAAGACAGGCGATTTGACGATAATAAAACAAGATGTGTCAAGTATTTCCGTAATTTTGGGCTATATTGTTAATTAAACAAAAAAAACATAATAATCGCACGTCTGGATACCTTTAGCTCGTGCAAAATCAAATCAGAATTTACAGTAAAAAAATTAAAAATACAAAAACAAATATATTAATATTGAAATATTAGTGATGCTTCAAGCTCCCAATATCGAATATCGTAATCCTGGGCTCTAGTCATTTGGAGCAAAGGGATCTTCTCAGTTCTGAAGCTGTACCCCTTAATACAGCAAACTAAAGTTTAGTTACTTTAAAATGCTTGCTTAATATTGTTTACTGTTATTTCTAACTTTTCCAACATGTCTCAAAATATCATATTCAGTTTAGAAACAATTTTAAACTATAATTTTTGTGGAATCAAAATTTTAGTGATGCTATAAATTAGAATAAAATTAAGGTAAAACTTAAGTTACATATTTCTGGAGGCATTGGAAAAATTTTTCGAAAACCACACCCCAGATTCATTTCCTGGAACATCACTAATATATATTTAGCAACCCTGTATTTTTGTTAAAATTTGAAACTCGTGCTAGCGTTACACCTGGAATACTAATTTAATTTTCATTTACACAAAAAAAAACATTTAAGCAATCATTTTCTTTGTGTAGAACAATAATATGCACTATTTTATTTGCTATTTTTCAAGTGTAAATCTAGCATCGTATTTAGTATTACATATATTAAACACCCGTTTTTATTACTACAATGCTATTGCACTGGCGTCATATATACCCGGTTTTACATGTCACGTTTTGGCTTCAGGTTACACAAACTTAAAATCCTTAGTTAGGCAGGGAATTGTGGAACCCTGTTGTGAATCTTGTGACTGAAGGTTAGGAACTAATTAAGTTAAGATTATGAGAAATAAAAAATAAAAAAAATGAGACCATCACCCACCAAGTTTAACTGGAATTTGATTATGAAAGAAAAATAAACAAACGGCGTCATTTTCTAAAAAAAGTCAATGGCCTCAGAAAAGTTAATATGTTTGTCTCAAATTTGAAAATCCTGTTTTTTGCCATTTAAGTTGAAATAAAATAGTATAAAACAATGGTTTAAACAATTTTCTAAAAGAATTGAGATTAAACTTTATTTTGGAGCAATATTCTTTAATTTTAACTAAAAAAACTTTTACTATGCTTAGCAGTAAAAATTTTTTTAATGCTAATGCTAAACTTTTTTATGAATTTTTGTTGGCTCGGAGCTCAATTTAGGATCTTCTAAGGTGAATGCGCTAAATTTTTCAGAATTCCAATGCACCTAATTTTTTCCGGTATTAAAAAATAATATAAAATATAGGGTAGCTGAATTAATTTTGGCCACCTTTTTTTTATTTTTTGAATAAGTTTTTTTGGTTTTTCCAATCAACCCAAGATTTGGTCTAAAAATCAAAAGACACCTATTTTTGTTATTCCAGTACAAAATTTTAAAATTTCTGTCACACTTAAAGATCAGTAGAGGTTTAAAGTTTTTTTATATTCGCCGAAATTAAGGCACGGGCCATTAATTTCGGCCACCTAGAAAAAACTGGCTATATAACTATTGTCAAAACGACCAAAAAAATTTTTAAAGGTAGCAAATTTATTCTTAGGTATTGTTCTTGGTACATATAACTTAATTTTTGCCCGTTTGCAAACTATTAGCAAGACTTTAAATAATTATGTCAAAACCTTGAAAAAGAAAAGTTTTAATAACCTGTGTTTTTGTTGAATTTTTGTTTGGCTTAAAAAACGTCAAAAAAGGCAATCGAGCGCAAAAAAATATTTATAGATACGGTAGTACGATGATATTTGAAAACGGCAAAAAACGACAGGTTCTTTCTCATGAATTTTAAGGTGGCCGAAACTAAAGGAATCTTAAAATGCGCAGTTAAATAAAGCAAAGTTATTTTGAAGAAAATATCAAAACATAAAACTTAACTGTTTTGAGCCTTAAATAGAAGTTATTTTAAGGTTATACAGTGCTTCGTTTTATAGTTGATGCAGTTTAAACACAAAGACAAAATAAAGAATATCACAAAAAATTCACTTTTTGTATGAAAATGTTGATAATGCAGAATACAACAAATAAAAAACTTTAGCAAAAACACTTTATTCAACATTCATCCAGTTACTTTGGTGCTAGTTCATTTGTGATTTAAAAATAAGCCAATTTTCTAACACCCTAAATTGGTGGCCGAAATTATTGTCTAGCCAAAAATAAGTCAGATACCCTAGATATGTTAATTATTTTCTTTTCCTATTTTCTGTTAGATATTTAAATAAATAAAAAAACGATACGTTTACTTTGTTAACACTTTCTGTTTACTGAACACCGTAGAACCATTAAACAGTATTTTCCAGTGGAATCAATAAATTTTCTTCAACGTCTTTAAAAAAAATTGACATATAACAGTACAACAGTTGTAAATGATTAATTCTTCGCTTAAATTTTTGAAAAAAAAAAAATTTAAAACTGTACAAGAAATATGAACCGGAACGCTTTTTAAGCAAAAATAAACGTGAAAGGTTTAAAGTAACAATCTTAAAACAAAATAAAAATCTATTGGAGAAGTTAAAGCCCCGAATTGGGAAATTAGAGCCGGAACTGGAAACTTGTTGCCAAAAAACTGGTAATCGCTAAAACCTATACCTAAGACTAAACGTAAACCTGAATCTAACAGCAGACCGATTTTATACACTCAGCTTCAAGTTTTCCAAATTCACGGCTCTTACAAACCCCTTAACCACAGTTTGAAGCCGCGAACACGCAAACCCATAGTTAAACCAAACTTTAATCTAAGCCTATACCAGTTTTCCATTTAAAAACGCTAAGGCTTATGTTTGCAGCTGTGGGTTTCCACGATTTTTCACCGGCCCTAAGTTGTTTTGTTATATTTACGGCTTTAGAAAAGCCCCACTGTTAGTCTGCCATTTAAAACTCATAAATTCTTAAATATACAAACACAGGTTTTGAATCGTTATATCAAAAAGAATAATATACCAAAAAATGCGCAACTCCTAGTATAAAAAACGATGCTGGCATATTTCATTTTAATATCATATTTTTAAAATATATAGTCCATTAAAATATCAATTCATCTTTAATGGAAAACTTTTTCTCCATTTTAATTCACGTGAGCTATGCATTAATAATTTACACTTACACAATAAATCAATCCATTTTATTAAAGTCAAATTAATAAAAAATAAAGAAGTGTGTAATTTAATTGAACTATTCCGAAAGTACCCAGCATTATAATGGCATAATAGGCACCGATATTTATACAAGACTTGCACATTTTTCGGTATTGTTTTTGGTTATATTAAGCAGTCGCCGCACACATCGGCGGCAATATTGCTAAATGATCTGCTGTTCCGCACAATCGGAGGACTGTCCCTTCTTCCGTATTTGGACTGATTGCACCAGTACTTTATCAGTAACAAGTACAGAAGGCAGAATGCAAAACTTCCCATAAATGTGTAGGTAACGTAAAGCGCCTCTGATGACATAGTAATATCATGTGTCGTAAACTGTGCAGAACGAACTCAGTGCACAAATCGATTGCTCCCAGAGATGGACATTATAAAAAAGCAATTTAAGCAGCTGGATATTCTTATAGCTGGGGGGGTTTTTTGTGGGTTTTTTGTTGTGGGTTGTGGTGTTTTACGTTGTTTCATATTCCAAATTTTCATACTCCACAAATTGTTGAAAGAGTTTTTTTTGTAAATATTTACAAAGAATCAAATGTTAGTAACATTATGAAACAGCGCACTGGATATTCGGGGGGAAGAATGAATAAGAAGATAAGTGGTGATTGAAAAATAACTAAATTGCAATTAGAAAATTTTCCTGAATCAATAAGCGAAAATTAATAAAACATTTTTCGAGCTTGGAATATAAACTGGAAAGAACGGATCTGTCTTAAATCAAAATTTTTCTTTTGTTGTTTATTATACATATTGCCAAGATGATTTCCTTGATTACCTGTAAAGTATTTAGAAAATTTTAAAACTATATTCAAGAGAGGGGGCATAAGTGGTGTTGTTTTTTGTGTTTTTTTTTTTGGAGGAAGCAGAAGAAAAGGTTTGGAAAAATAAAAAAAATTTGCATAAAATTATGAAAAATCCCTATGCTTTATCATAGGATTTCATTTCTTTGTAAATATTTACAAAGAATCAAATGTTAGTAACATTTATGAAACAGCGCACAGGTATCCTAAATAAATCAAGACAGTTAAATGCCAGTTGGTTATAATAGAACAGACTCATATGTTTAAACTTGCTCATTTTGATATGAATATTAAACAGACAAGACCATTTTTCTTCAAAAAAATGGAATTGACTAATTGTGAATATTTTTGTTTTTCAGAACGTGACTTATTTATTATTTTTTGTGCTTTATACACAAATAAGATATAGATTTTAAAGAAATAAAAACAGTTATTTAACCCGTTACAGTGATGGCTTTTTCCCCTGTTACAACCGTGTAATTCTCGTACGACAGAGCTGAAACCTTTGTTTTACGGTAGTGGTATTTTCGTATGGACAATTTTGTACGTAGTTCTAACCGTGGTAAACTCTACGTATGACCTAGGTCATACTTAGGTCATACATATTTTTGTGCGTGATTAGTGCCCAGTAAGCGAGCAACTGAAATGGTTAAAACTATACAGTAGCAACATGCAGATTTTATGAAATATAAAATATCCTACGTAAAACATTGTATCCATGAGAAAAATCTGCATATTACCACCGTACAGCTTTAACTGTTTTAATTTGCTCGCTCACTGGGTACTAATCACGCATAAAATTATGTATTACCTAAGTAAGACGTAGGTCATACGAAGGTTTCATGGTAACCAGGGAAAAGGCAATCACGGGAACTGGTTAAATCCATTATGAATAAAAATATATGTTTTATCTAAGTTTCCATTGTTCTATACTTAATATTTGTGGAGGGAGAATCTTTCGTCTCGAAAACATACCGCATCAAAAATATGTAGTCAAATTAAATATAATTTTTTATACTGTGTTGGGTTAAAAATCTTTTATTTCCGGAATTTTTCTAATTTTAAAATTTTTTTTGGAAAAAAATTAGAAATTACCTTTATTAATTTTAAAACACGCCAAAGACAAAAAAAACATTCCGTGACGTTTTTTACTGACTTTGTCGAGAAATAATCGGAATTAAAATTTTAGCTTTAGATATCTCAATTTTTAGAAAGTTTATCAAAATTAATTCATTATTAACAAATTCGATTAATTTGACACTAATATTGGTTTAAAAAACAAACATTATTTGTTATAAATACGTAAGTAATCGAATCAAATTGGAATAATATGTTAAATTACTACAAAGCTCACCCAAGAAATGGTGCTTTTTGGAAGTTAAGTTAAACCCGACTAAATAAAAAGCCCAATTTTATTTATAGGATTTAACCAAACTTAAATTTGTCTGGCGAGCATTACTGATATTTGGGCAACAAATAAATCAAATTCTGAATGCTTATGTAATCATGCTTTTAATTTAATTTTTTTAAATCACTAATATCATGCATCACGTTCAGATTTTAGGGCCCTCAAAATGTCATATAGTATATCCGCGATCACGTCATATATGTTTTGCTCTGTGGGAATGGTTGTGGGAGAAGTTGCTAGAATCAGTTTTAGCCAATTAGCGCCTGGGAAAAAATTGGATCTCCAATGGATGAAAGATCTCCATTTTTTCCAGGCCCTAAGTGGCTAAAAATGATTCTATAAAGTCATAACACTGTGAAGGTCTTTAACATTGAAGAATTTTCTTTTAAATGGGAGGGTTTTGTCTACCATGAAATGAAAACCTTTGTTCATATTTTGATTAACCCATGGTAAGTTTTTCCGAATTAAAAAAAATTTCTCAGTTTTATAATTTCAAACGTTTCATATTCATGATATTTGTTTCCCTTTAGTTCTATTGTTAATTCCTTTGTTTCTATTACAAAGTCAATAACAAAATGTTGTGTAAAGTTCAATGCAAAATCAATTTAACTTAAGACGATTGACACAAATTTATTTTGGTTTTAAAGAACTCTGTCTCACGTAAATATTAGAAACAACGAAATAGATTTAGCTAGGTTGTAACTCATTTCCAAAATAATTAATTTATATACAGAATTCAAACTACACTATATAAACAAACATAATGTGAACAAATATATTTAATTTATTACATAATATTTAATGCAATTAATTTTCACAATATTACCATACGACTTCAATAAATGTTTATACATATTACATTGTTTCTGTAAGGCATAACTTACACAGGCTTTTTCTGAATTTATATCATTTAATATCAGATAATGGTCTGTTGCCTGGCTATCAGTAGCCACGATAGCAACCAGTGCAATTGTTATCAATAGTGATTAAAAACACACGTCAAACTAATTCAATTGTGACAGTTATATAGCCATTCCTGAAAATTAAAGTATATAAAACAATCGTATTTATCATAAAACGTTTGAACCCAAAAACTATCCTGTTATTATTATCAATCATTTTATTCATTTATAAACCAAAGTAAAAAATACAGCTGATTTTTTTGGAAGAACAAGAGTGTAAAAATACATTAAATCAACAAATAAAGAGTTTTTGTAAAACTTATGCTGAGGAAACTTAGGTTTTGTCAAATTAAACAGGCTTTATGAACTTTTAAAATGTCGTTCGTATCGAAAAAGCATCAAATGAATGTTTATGCAAGCGTGGTTTTCAAGTAATACAAAAATATGTTCTGCTTTGTCTGTGAATGTGTTTACAAAATACTAATTGCGTTCATCATTAAAAACCATAATATTTTATGTTTAAAATTGAAACTTTAAAAATCAAAAAAGTGACATTAAGAAAAAACCCATAAGTAAAATTTATTTTTTAAATGGCTCCATTTGTCCAACATATATCGTAATGTATTTAACTTATTAAAATCCACATATTAACACCGAAGTTTGAAGCCCCCAAAATCGAAAGTTGAGCATACTAAATAATAACAACAGTTGAATTTGGGCTAAGGCCTTCTCGAATTCTATTACCGGCTTGAACTATTAATTTCCTAATTTCATAACACCGAAAATTAATTCCATCAGAGTGAAAATAGCAGGGTGTTCAAGTAACCACTCTTTTTTAGAAAATATCACGTGCAGAGAAACTTGTGACACAACTAAATAACAAGTAATTGGTTGCATGCAGCCCTATTCGTAAACCAGGGAGCTTTCCCGCGGCGTTTCATGCACATCTAGTCGGGATGGATTGAGCACCAGATTTTAATTGTGAGCTGAGCATTACTTAGTACTCACAAGTAAATTATTTGTGAACTTGAGCACCATTTAAATGGATTGAAATTATGTTTTTATAATGGCATATTCTAACGAGGCTTTTTATTCAGAATAAGATTACACTAGTGTTGTAAAAAGTTACTTTTACTTTTACTTAAAGTAATAAAAGTAACGGATTTTGGATTACCTTTACTTTTACTTTTACTCGACTTTTGAAATTTCAATTACTTTTACTTTTACTCTTACTCGACTTTTGAAATTTCAAATACTTTTACTTTTACTCTTACTCGGATTTTCCTCTGCAAATACTTAAATTAATTTAAGTAAAATTTAAGTAATTTGAAAGGGTAAATTCTCCATGGGCTTTTTGTAAAGTAAATGGCAAGAGAACATTTTTTAAGCCACTAACACGCTAAAACCATTTATTTTGACTAAAAACTTATTAAAATGATAATTTATACATAAAATTAGCAAAAAAACTTCTGAGAACAGAGCTTTGGAGCTCCAAAAACCGGTGTTTTGCTCCGTTCAAAATTACTTTTATTATACTTTTACTCTTACATTTACTTTAAAAAATAGGTCTTACTTTTACTTTTACTTTACTTAAATAAAATTTTGACCATTACTTTTACTTTTACTTTACTTAAATTAAAAAATTACAAATTACTTTTACTCTTACTTTACTTAAATTAAAATTTTTCAAATTACTTTTACTTTTACTTAAAATAATCCAAAATCAATACTTTTTACAACACTAGATTACACATCTTTTTAACATTTCACATCTTTTGGTAAAGTGTAATATATTTGTTTTTAGGGTCAAGCTCACAATTAAGCTAATTAGCTTGGGCTAATTGTGAGCTTGAGCCTAAGATTTATTGTGAGCTTGAGCTTGTACTCACAAATAAATATATGTGGTAGCATTTGTGAGCAGCTTAATCCATCCCTACTTTCAAAAAAATGGACGTGCAAGCTTTTTTGCTTTTGTTAAACACAAGTTTAAGTTTATTGAAACTAAAAATTTCTATTTATGTTAAACTATTTTACAAGTAATCTGTGAATTATAAACAAAATTTAATCTATATATTTAGTTTAAAACTGTGTAAGTAGTTTTTTTGTTTTTTCTAAGAAAAAAATGAAAAAAACACTGCTCTATAGCCAAAAAATGTACATGACAGGCCGGGCGTGAGTCGCCGGTTTTATGAATACGGCTGCTAAGAATTAGAAACTTGTTTCATTTTTTTGGCTTGCGCGTTTATTCTTTATTTATGCCTGAGGGAGAGCGGTTATACCCTTAATTTTAGCCTAGAAGACTTTAGATTTAATTAATGTTCACCTTTTAAACATTAGAGATAACCGAAAATAATCTAATCTTTGGCAATTGCACGCTTTTCTGTGAATAAAAGGAGACAATAGTTGGTAAGACAATATGTAATTATCCCACGCAAAATCATTAGATTTCTTTTGTGAAAGTGAAGGATTTTTGGTTTCGAATTCCTAATTTCAGCTCCAAGTTACTAAAATTTTGTTATGATTAGTTTTGATTATTATAACAAATAAAGATGAGAGAAACGCAGTGTTCAACAATTATTTCCATATTTCTTTTTGTCCAAACGATATAACGTCCATTAAAAACAAATTTATCCAAATATTAATTGATGGTTGTAAATGACGAAAATTTATATACGAAAATTCATTAAATATCATTTAACGAGCAACTTGTTACCAAACACAATTTTGCGTTTGTCTATTATCAAAGAATTTAATTTTATTTAGGAAACCCGTCTTTTAAGTAATCTTCAGCCAAATTTTCAGGGATCATGGAACGTAGAACAGTTGATTTTATTATTATAAAATAAATATCTTTATATAAGTTAAAATAAACTTTGCAGTACGTGTAAACTACAAAATATTCAGCAATTATAATTGTAATTACTATAACAGGATTTTTTATGACGACAGAACATCAGCCCTTTTTATGGGGTTATTTATAAATGCCCATATCAACAAAAATTGTCTTGCTATTTTTAGAAAAATTTTGCAATTATTTTTTTCTAAATAATACAATAATTACTGTGTGTGTGTGAAGGAAATTATTAAGTGTTGACGTAAAACTAAAAAAATTGCTTTGTGTATTGTAAATGTTGAGGAACTATATTTATTTTTATGTGCAAAGTCGTATATAATAAATTCTTAGTTTTTAAAAAGACAATTTATTATTTTCTCTGAAATGCAGATAGCGCGGAACCAAAAGTACTTTGACAATAATTTATAAAAATAAATGTTCAAAACCCGTATTTTAAATAAGAAGAACCTAATAAAATTGTTCCAAGTATAAAACGTCAGTTAAATTTTATTTATATAGAAAGTATGCCGCAAGTTATTATTCCGTTTTGTAAATTGGCATTGTTACCGGTACGCATTTAATTAAACGTTTTTACCACGATTTTCGAACAACAAAGCCTTAAACCTTTTTATTGTTGCATTGTGGTTGCGCTGAATCGCTCTATTAAAATGGCAAGTGTAAAAGCCGCAATTCTAATTCTACAAAAAAATCTAATAAAAGCAGTTTTCTTGGTCATTAAATCTGAGTAGCTGAGAATAATGTAAACTCACCGCAGTTTAAACTGCTCGCAGACAATATATCACTTTCACGCTGTTAAAAACATTATTGGTTTTAAGTAAGATTTGTGTATTGAAACGAGGGATTAATTGAAAGTATAACGTCGTTTACAAATATAGTACTAGCCAATGGCTAGGTTTTAAACCTGAATGTATATAAATGGTTCTATAAAAAATTATTTAAGTTATTTTAGTAAAAAATAAAATACCAAATAAATAGACTTTTTATAACTTTTTTTATAATTTTAAAAAAATCAGCATAAATTGTGTTTTTCCACGAAGCAATTTTGACAATGTGATAACATATATTAAAAAATAGTAAAAAAAGCAGATTTTCTTCAGAAAAACGAAAACAATTTTTTGTTTAAAAAATATTAGTTACGGCAAGTGATTCTTTCACAATTTTTCAGTAAAAAATACAATATATGATTTCGTTCTAGTTTTTTTTAATATGGTTTGTTTTTGAATTATTGATTCTTTGGACCAAGTTAACGTTAAATTAATATTGACCATAATTCTTGAATAATAAAAGTTTTATCAAATCAATCTTTTTGGAAAAGCGTATTTTAGGTTAAATCGATTAACCGCTTCCCAAGTTAAATCGATTGATCGAAAATTCTTCTTCCCATGACTGCAGAGTTTTAAATGCAGATTGCAGTCCCATGCTTAACTGTTTTAAATTTATTTTCATTAAACTTAGTTTTTTTGTTTGAAAAATTATTCTGTTTTTTAATTATTTTGTACCGTCAAATAGAACGCGGGAACCCGATTTTCGGAGTTTTTTTTTAATTTACGCTCAATTACAACCCGGCACCACAAATTGCAAAAAAATAATAGCTAATGATAATAAAACTAGTTGCGGATGTTTCTTGTTTTTAACTTTTTCACGGTGTTGGATTGGCTGTTGGGCCGGGTTGAGACTTAACGGTAAAAACCTGTCTGCCGCAAAGCGTGACAATTGTTGAAACACATCAAAAAGAGCGCGAAGTGTCGGCGCAATCTGGTTTTCTGATGGACAAAGTCTACATTATTTAACTCCATCCGAAACTAACTAGGGGAATTGTCCGAAGCGGTTAGCGGTAGTCAAAGAAAATGTAGCCACTTCAAAAAAAACACCGCTTCGACAGACATGTACTGTATTTAACATGTACACGGAATTCGGTGCGCTTTAAAATGCCATAAAAGAGGCCGAAATATCTAAAGTTTGTTTTTGTTTATTAAAATTTTCGTGCGCTCAGTCTGGCGGAAAATATTTTAAAATTGATAGGGGGAAATATAGCGTACGGTCGCGATTAAAATTGAAATTTATATTTTTATTAGAGAGTTTTAAAGGTAAAAAGCTGGTTTATGAAATAAGTTCGCCACAAGGAATTGTTAAAGCGACATTGTCTTGCGTGGTACACTGACAAAACCCAGAATATAAAGATGCAGTAGGAAAAAAGCTTTTTATTTGAAATTTATTGATTTTTTTGTGAAAAATTTGTCTTGTCTTATTAAATCTTGCAATTGTTTCTAATTATTTCAAATCACTCAAGCGATTTGAACTTCCAAAATCCTTCAAAAAAAACTTTCAAATCTAGTGAAAGGGCAGACTTAACACAACGTTTACACCATTTTTATAAGAAAACTTTGGAAATCGGTATAAATATCACTAAAACTTTATTTACAAAAAATTGACGTTATAAAACCACCATTTATAATGAAAAAAAAATATCTAAAGAGATGAAATTTCTTTTAAACTTGTTTGCCTATTTTAAAAAGTGGTGACTTCAAGATGGGACAAGTAACTTGTTTGTAAATATAACAAACTGTTCTGAATAAAATTTTAAAAATATCGCTGGTGGAACGGGAACCCTTGACTATTTGAATGCCAATCCTATAGTCTATCCACTTGACTAACTATAATTAAATGCGACTTTATAAACAAATGTGTTTTTTGTAAAAGCTCAAAAGTAACTAAGTTTCATTTGTTTGTAAATGACTTTCTAGTTTCTACAAACCAAAACTACACAATTACTCCAAATTTTCACTCCATAAAATTTTTCTGTTTAGTGATATTCGCTAAAAAAATTAAAACCTTTTTTGCTGAAAATCTCTTTAAACTAAATAAAACAAATAACATAACAGTGATAAAACAAGGACTTTAACTGAGTAGGACAGCTGTAGTATATGTATTTTTTCCTGTAAAACGTCCAAAATATTTGATGAGACATGACGAAGGTTAAGATGACCAGATAACAAAGCTTGACAGTAAATTTCAAAAGTTAATCAGAAAAAATATTTTAAATTTTTTTGGAAGTAAAACCAGCAGGACAACTATAATTAAAATCAAAAAAAACGACGTCAGAACAAATCAAAATAAGTTTCGTCTGTAGAATTTTAATAAATATCGCAAAGAAAAGACTGAACATTGAAACGAGCCATGAACTCGCCATCAAACAATAATCAAGTTCGAAATTTCCATGTTGGTATTTGGAGCCGTCAGCAGGGAGCTTGGAGCCCTCAATAAATTTTGAGAACTTGGTTTTGTGAAAATGGAAGCTTGAAAGCGATAAATAAAAAAATGGTTTGGGGATAAGCTTAGATTTTGGCTTAAATTTAGAAAAACGATTTAATAAGTTCACACTTTCGGCTCCAAGTTACACACTAAGTGCCGTCGGCTCACTTAATTGAATATTGATTACAAATATTATTTTTTAAGACAAAAAATAAAAATTCAGCTATAATAAATGCGTAACAATTCCAAGTAAAGATTGACCAGGGGTCTAGTCACAGCTTTTCCCGGGAACTTTTTTCCACTAGGGCCCGTCAATTCAGTTTTTCTGCTACGCTGCCAGCATTTTGGTCGCCAAACAAGACAGAGAAGAAGCATAATAAGAATCCCTAAAAAAATATTAAATGGCTTCTTAATGCCTTTAAACGTGATTAATGTATCAAATTTATGTGCAGAACAAATTAAAATCGCTATAAAAGTTAGGATTTTATTTTTTATAATCAGGGAAGAGCGCGGAGCGCTCTTTCCCTTATATTAAATGGGTTAAGTCACTGCGCGGTTAACCGTTGTTGATGGCGTCATCGAAATCAATAAAACCTTTAATAGTTTTTTAGCCAATTAAAAATCTAAACATTTTACATAATTAAAATATTACCCATATTTTTCTGATATTAAAAACCTAAAAACTTTTGCTAAACATACCTGAATTTCATGCTAATAAACTTAATTTGCTTAACTTTTTTTTGTTTTTTTTTTTTTTGGGGGTCCCCCAAAAATTTTTTCCTGTGGTAAATATTTGGAGCTGATTTTTTGCACGTAGATGCTAAATTGCCCCCGCACCTGAATTTTATTCTCGAATATGCTCTATTGCCCGTAGTTAAACCTCTGTTCATGTGAAAAACGACCAGTTTTTTTTAAGTTACGCATTAGGTACTGGGGTACTTGTGTGATAATTTTTTTTCTTACTGAATTACATATAAAGTAACTTACTTCAGTAATACATATTCTCTTGTGGTTATTTTTTTGGTTTAAATTATAATTCCTTACCTTTTTATAAAAATTACTAATTTTCAACGGAAAGAGCGAAAAAATATCCTTACCACTAATTAGCAGCCATATGGCAACAATAAAAATATTTTAAAAAATAAAATGAAATAAATCTTGGGTGACGTGTGAGCGCTGCGGGGTACAATGTTTTAATAGACGGAAATTTATCAAAATCGAAACAGAAAAAAACTCTTTTTTAGATGGAATACTATGAAGCTACAATCACTCCAAAAATTTAATGCGAGAAAAGACTAGTCTGGGTAACACTAGTAAAATTGTATGGAACCTGGAAAAACCATTTTATAATGGTGTGGTTTTGTTGTTTAAAAATAAACCATCAATCCAGAAAAATCAAGCACAAAACAAAAGTCCAAATAAAGCTCTCAATTTCCAAAAAAAGTGGTTAAATCAGGTCGAACTAAAAAAGATTTAAACAGAAGAAAAAAAGACGCACTATTTTATATAGGTTCTTTCAGGTTAGATACAAATTTTACGGAGTTACCCAGACTTAATTCTTTTGTATAGTATACTGCTTAAAATTTACATTGAAGTTTTGGATATGAAAATAATTGTATTCATATCATGAGAGAGACCATGACGTTTCTTTTAAAATGAGTAAATTTTATTAATGTTTTATATCTTTAATAAATATATATTCAATCATTAAAAAAATTTAAAAAAAAAAAATTAAAAATAAAATATAAATACTAAACTTAAAGGTCACGGCATTGGTTTTGAACTTTTAAAATGGATTCAAGCTTTTCTCTCCAATCGTTCACAATGTGTTTGGATTGATAATGTGTATTCTGATTATATCAAGGTGTCAAGTGGTGTACCACAGGGCAGCGTTCTTGGACCCCTTTTGTTTTTGATATTTATAAATGATTTACCCAATGAAATTGGTTTTGGTGCATGTATTAAAATGTATGCCGATGACACTAAGTTATATGGAATGTTAAAAAAAGATGAATCCATAAATAATTTTAATAATTCTTTGACTCAATTTGTTAATTGGCCCCATACCTGGCAATTAAATATAGTCTTTAACAAATGTAATGTTTTATATATTGGAGATAAATATGGCAGTGAATTTTATCATTTGGACAATAATATTTTGAATTGTGTTTCTACTATAAATGAATTAGGTATAATTATATTTGATGATCTTAAACCTGCCGTGTATTGTAAAATGTAACGCGTAAAGCTTTAACAAGACTATGTCTTCTTTTTAGAGTGTTTAAAACTAAAAACGTACAACTTTACTGCGTTCTTATACTACCTTTGTACGCCCCTATTCTACAACTTGGTCACCTCAATATAAGAAAGATATTGAATGTGTTGAAAGAGTTCAAAAACGCTTTAAACGTTAACAATACAAAAGAATCTTAAAATTCCATGAAAGTCATATGGATAGATTTTCATTTCTTAATCTTGAAAGTTTAAAGAAACAGAGAATTCGAAATGATTTACTCATGTGCTATAAAATTTTGCACAATCTTGTTGATGTAAAAAAAAGAAGTTTTTAATTTGTCAAAATATAATAAAAATGCGTAACAATGGTTATAAATTATGTGTTGAAGCGCATAGATTAGACATTAGAAAACACTTTTTTAGTGTCAGAGTTGTGCCTTGGTGGAACTCTTTAAGCTCCGAAACCGTTTCTGCTAAATCGCTAACAAAATTTTGTGAAAAACTAAAGTCATATAATTTAGCCAAATTTTGTGTTATATATAAATAACAACGTATATAATATTTTTTTGATGTATTGAAACAATATAAAAATTATGTTTTTTTATTAACCGATGTGATGATGATTATATTTATTTTTTATTGACATTTTGTACTATGCCTATGTAAGTGCTTTTTGTGTGCCTTGTGTATACAATTGGCCATGTACGACATATTAAATAAATAAAATAAAAATAAATACCGCCATATTAACGGCTTTTTAAAATCAAATATCAAGTTCTAAGTCAGAAAAACATTGAAAAATTCAGATTTAATATAAGGCGACTTTTTCTTTAATGTTTCTATTTATTACATAAAACAAATTATGTAGCTGTCAATTTATTTGTTATATTAAAAAAGTCTTATATTAAATCTGAATTTTTCAATGTTTTTCGGACTTAGAACTTGATATATGATTTTAAAAAGCCGTTAATATGGCGATATGTTTTGCTTTATACGAAAATAATGATAAATTACAAAATTTAATGCGCAATGCGATAACTTATTTTGACAGAAATTTTTCATGGTTACTGTGACGCTTGCGTTATACTTTTTTTGTATCGTTTTGACGACGTGTGACTTAACTAATACTGTGGTATTTACAGCTGGTTAACTCATGTAAAAGTTAATCCACTTTGAGAGAAATTTATGTGAATTAAATTTTATTAATGGTTAAAAAACGGAAACTAAAGCTTTTACACGTATTGTTTTTATTCGGTTTTGTTTTTCTGAAAATTTCACAAAATCTGTTATTAATTTACAGGTTTTAAAGAGACTTGTTTCAGTCTTTTCTGGTATTTAGTTTTTAGACTTATGTAGCTTTATACTATTCCATTTAATATAAGGCTTTTTTTTCGAAACTTTGTTTCGTCTTTTGCTAGATAATATTATATTTTAAGTCTATATCGATTGATTGGCTTTAAATAAATAAACAAGAAACTTTGCAATTTTTTTGTTGTTAACAAATTACTCCTGGATCGACCTCTATGACTTGCAATACTAAATCAAATATTGAACAACATTAAAAATTTTGAATAAAACCTGTTTAAAAATTGTAAATCTAAAAATATTTAACATTTTTAACTTATTTTATAAATTTGTTATGAAATTAATCATTATATAAAAAATGTCGATTTTTTATGGCTAAATTTAACTAATTTTTGTGTAATTGGCCAAAAATAGGATTAGAAAAAAATCTGGGATTAGAAAAAAAATTAGTTTAAAAAAGGTTTTAACCTTAATTTTAATTGTTTCTTCTATGTTGAGCGGGTCAACATAAGAGAAACATTTGCATAAATTTTTAAAAAAGTCAACAAAAAACGTGATTCTTCTATAATGTTGCAAAATGTTGTTAGGATGTTTTCTGGAACTTCAATTACATGTATATCATTTCTGCTCTGTATCTTTAATGGGTAAACATACAAGCAGAACTGGATAGAGTAGGTAAAATAAATATTTTTGCTTATTTTTAAAATTCGAAAAATAATTAAGAATCCAAACTTAAAACAAAAAATTTAATCTGGCCATTAAAGGTGCAGTATTACTAATTCATGGTGTATTTTTTATTGCCGTTTAGTTAATACTTATCGATGTATCAGGTCAAACTGAGACAAAAAAATGTATTACATCAAAAATTAATTCCCAACGGTTAACGAGTTATTAACAAGAATACTGCTTAGTTGTTTCCAATGTTGTTTTTATACACAATTTTTCAAAAGAAAACATTTCTACTGAACGGATATTAACAAAACTTAATGGAATTTATGCTAGGGTACCAAAAAGTTAAATTTTTTGTGGGGTTTGGTTTATGATGTGTTTTAGAAGATTTTTATAATTGCGAAATGTAAAGTTTAAAGATGTGAAATGTTATTTTC
Source organism: Microlaimidae sp. YZB2_3 (assembly GCA_030248175.1). Taxonomy (NCBI): domain Eukaryota; kingdom Metazoa; phylum Nematoda; class Chromadorea; order Desmodorida; family Microlaimidae; species Microlaimidae sp. YZB2_3. The sequence goes on along the minus strand of JASAMX010009822.1, from coordinate 5,342 downwards.
ATACGTAGTTCTCTTTTTTTAAAACTAAAACTTTAATATAGCTAACGGATTCTACCAAAAAAAACAGCAAACAAAAAAACACACCAACACCATAAAAACAAATGAATTTTTTTTAAATGGCAGTACTCATTTAATACTTTTTTAATTGCACTAAATTTAAAACTTTAGCTTTTTGGTACCCACCTAACTTTTATAAAGTTTTATTAATATCCGTTCAGTAGAAATGTTTTCTTTTGAAAAATATTGTATAAAAACAACATTGGAAATAACCAAGCAGTATTTTTGTTAATAACTCGTCAACCGTTGGGAATTAATTTATGGTGTAATACAATTCTTTTCTCAGTGTGACTTGATACATCAATTAGTATTAACTAAAAAGCAAATAAAAATACACCACGAATTAGCATACTGCACCTTTAAGCTGTTAATTTACGATAATTGATTTGTTGTCGCTTATTCACATAATTATTTCTTTGTTTTTTTACGCTTGCAAAATATGCTACAAGCGACACATTAATGGTGTAATTAAATGTATAATTATGAAACTTATAAATAACTTATAAATAATAATTCTTAATGCATAACATATTACTAAAAATCTGATTTTATGTTTTTCCTATGTATAGTAAAGCTTATTGGGCAGAATCTTGCTGATGAGTAGCGCTTCCCAATAACTTGTCCTTAGTCTTTACAGGGTTAAGCAACGAAATAGGCTAAAATGGTAACTTGCTTAGTTATTATAATTTTTTTATTTCTCAATATTTTATTTTTATAAATTTTTATATTAAATTTTAAAACTTTTTTACTCTCTTCTCCAGTCTATAAAAAATAGTTTAATACCAGTTGCTTCTTATAAAATATATTATTTACATTAATATTTATTAAATAAAATGGATAGCAAGTTATTATATGTCCTTCATGTTTACTAACTTTCATAAGACTATTTGCAAGTTAAATAATAGCAAATTTGTTCAGAAAGATATTAATTTATATTTAATAAATATTGAAAACTCTCTATAACTATTAATCAATTTTAGAAAAAAATTATGATTTTAATTGTCCTGGGTTAAATATAGATTTATATTTAAAAGTATCTATATAATTACGGACATAAATATATATTATATACTTTACAACTCTCTAAAACCAGTTTGTATTGAAATGCTCAAATGAGCTGATTATTTATAGAACAAAGTTAATTTACTGGATAAAAATAAAATATAAAATTATACAAGAAACAAGGCATAGAAGATATATGCAGTGCAAAACTTATAAGGAATAATGATAAGACCTCTGTTTTAATGCAAACACAATTACAATTTTTAACAAAAATTGTAATTGTAATTGTATATTATATAAACCATTTTATACATTTAACACACTGTGCATATATACTAAACATCTAACTCTTAAAATATAAGGCAAAGTTATAAATATAACGCAACATATATACATCTAATAAACATTTTACTCAGTAAACATCTAGTTCTAAGTTTCTGCTAATTACACACACATTTACATAATTATATTTTTATATATAAAATGTGCAGTTACACACTCACTTTTTAATTGTTGCTTACAATATTATTTTATTATTAAAATTTTCTATAACTTAAATTCTTTTGCAAAAACCTATATCGCTACAAGCACATTTTCAATAAATATATCACACACCATTTTATAAACGCAAATTATTAATAATACTAGTAATAACTATCTGATATAAAGTATTATTTTTTATTATACATTATATTTTAATCAACGTTTAAAAACTTAATAATCTCATGTTTCTTACAAATCACAATCATGCACCTAACATAAACCATTTATAATACAAGTAAATACTTATACTGTATATTATTATTTATTAAATACCTCATAATCAAATTACTAACAGTAACTTACTAATTATAAGTTACAAATATATATATCACTCAATTTAAGCAAGTATTGTTATAGCAATTATAGTAATAATCATTCATATATAACACTTATATAACACTCAATTTAAACAAGTCTTTGCATAACAATTTATAGTTATCATTCATTATTACAAAATTTGTTAAACTAATATTTATCATTTTCAACAGTTTTCAGTAAAAATTATAACTATTTCAATCTTTATATAGTTAAATAATAATATAATAGTTTTACAACAATAATAATATAATAGTTTTATAATAATGTAATAGTTATAATAATATAATAGTTTTATAATATTAATTTTAAAAATATTCGGTTAAAACTGGTATCTTCTTAATAACATCCCCACCCTTTTCTTCCTATTAGAACTATGATGGCTTTTGAAGTACTGATGTCATAGACCTCTAAGACTGCAACTGGAAATTCCGGAATTTTAAATGAAAAAATCCTAATCTTAGGTTCCTATTCGTGGAATTTGGAACCCAAAATGAGAAACTTGAAACTGAAAATGAAAAACATGGAAATCGCTAAAACCTAAACCTAATCCAATAAATACTGCTCCTGAAGCTGCCTCCGTTAGGGCAGAAGCAGGTAGCAAAACCTGCTTAGAAGCAGGTAGTAGGTAGGATGAAAGCTCATAAGGCAGCGAAAATTGTTTGAAACTGATAGGAGGCAGAGCAGACGCATCCAAAACTCCCTCGGAAAGAATAAGAAGGCAGGTAGTGCTGCATATACCTCTTATGTTAAAATATATACATTTGAGAAGACAAGTAAGCAGCAATTAAACTGTTTTGGAGGCAGGTAGAAGGCAGAACAATTTTCGATTGAGAATCTAAACTAAGGTACCCGTTCATACCGGTTCTCTTCTACTCGCCTCCATTCCGCTTCTATTCTAAGTCTACCTGCCTGTGACCTGCCTCCGAGGCAGATTTAGATACCCCTTCCTGCCTCCTTAGGTATATGCTTTAACATATAAGGCACTGTCACATGCTTCCGAGAGCAGTTTTTCCTGTCTTAGCCCAGCTTCCTACTTTTCTCCAAGACATTGTCTTTCTACTCTACCTTAGCGGTGCTTTCTACTCACCTCCAGTCTGCCTCTATTCACAGTCTACCTGCTTCCATCCTCCCTTTCAAGCAGTTTATGTTGTGTCCTCTTTGCATTCAAGCCTTCGGAGGTAGTCTTTTTGACAAAATATCCTTCGAATAGGTAGAATTTACCCCTGGTATGCATTACTATGTATGTTCAAGGATTGTTCTCGAATATCTTGAAAGCAGAGTTCAGATTGAATTTCTAGAGCTCGGCAGTAGCAAGAAAATCGAAATATATACATAAAGGCAAGAACTTTTCTTAAAGCAATAGTAATTTTAATTTTATTATCTTAAAAGAGGAAGATATTAATAGTTTTTTGTGGTTCTTGATGACATTTATAAAAAATGTCACCGTTCAGCGAGAAGTGAATATTTATTAATTTTCGCAAACCATAGGGCGCCAAGGTACAAATGCCTTGTTTTGACGACATGCATTTATTATGTAAAGTTTATAAGCTGACAAAATTCGAAGTAATAGATTTTGACGTCATACTGATGAATTGGTTAACGTAAATCAACATCAGATTCCATATGAGATAGGACCGCGACGCTCAGAGGTTAATTAGCAAATCTTGTTTTCTATCAGGAATAATAAGAATTTCATTTACTAATTAGCATTTGAGACGTAAGCAAAACAACTTTGCCAAATTCCCCTGTTTATTTGCCAGCTGAATAAGTTGAATAATCAGATTTCTTTTTAAGTAAAATATTAAATACAAACACTTTTTCCCATAATTGATATATTTATCGCAAAAACTTCTCGTCTTCGCCGAACTTAATAATGTTTTTTTAGAAATTTAAAGTACCAAAAAAGTATAGGCACAAAAATCTAGCTGACCTCAATAATTTCAGTATTGAATCGACTATTTAACAATAGAACCATTCAAAACTTTTAACGAAAGCGGTTTAATACTAAAGATCAAAACCCACATTTTAATAAGTATTTATCAAAATACTTCATTTGGAACTCAAATGTAATTTTTTTAAAAGAGCTAAGTTGGTCAATTTTTGTATATTTTGTAAAAAGGTAGAATTAAAAAAATTCTGCGTTCCTATTTGTTTTTTTAAACGCTATAACCGCACAATTTTAAGTGGTCCGCTTATGTCTGCATTCTGATTTTCGCGTTCAGTCAGACATAATTCAACCATAGCCCTGCGTTTTTATATATTTCTACTTACGGTAATTGTAAATTTTTGGTTGGTGCAAAAAACTTGCAATACTCGCAATATTAAAATAACTTGATTTCCTAAAACATGGTTTTATAGTGAACTTGGTGCCCTAAAACACACTTATAGATTTAAGCTTTGTCTGACGCTTAGGTAGGCTTAGTTTTCAATGATTAATTTAAATAAGGCTTTATTCATCCTTTGTACAAAGTTTACAAAAACAATTTAATTTCCAGTTATAAGATCAATGATTGATTATGAAGGGTAAGCCTGAGGCTTTTATACTCAGGCCATATTTAGGCCCATTGGAATCTTTAAGATTTAAGTCGCTAAGAAAATTTTAAAAAAGCGTCAAAACCAGAATTTTAGATTTGTTATTTTGTGCACTATAGACTTAACGCCCGTAAAATTTTATATTAAACTCGAATAACTGCTTTTTAGTTCCAAGTTTTAACTTCAATTTACTTCTGGTTTAAATTTCAGGTTTTTGATTATTTTAGAATGGAAAATGGTCACCGAAAGGCGTTTATACCGTTTTTTATTGACTGGTAGTTATAGCCGCATACTGTTTAGGAACTGCTGGCGTTTCTGACAACTGACCTCAGAGTTTTTTCGGATTTAAGCGGAATTATATAAAAAAGTAATATAATGTTTGACATGCGAACAATAGTCTGTTTATTTTTACTTTAGGGTAAATGCGGTGAAAACCATATACACTTGTAGAATTGGGGACAATTCGCTCCCGCCAATTCGCTCCCGGACAATTCGCTCCCGGGACAATTGGCTCCCGGACAATTCGCTCCCGAGACAATTCGCTCCCGGGACAATTCGCTCCCGGGAGTTTTTATAAACGCAAATCTTATCAAACCAACTTCATTAGGGACAATTCGCTCCCGGGACAATTCGCTCCCGGAAGTTTTTATAAACGCAAATCTTATCAAACCTACTTCCTTAGGGCCAATTCGCTCCCTGGAGAATTCGCTACAATTCGCTCCCGAGACAATTCGCTCCCTGGACAATTCGCTTCCGAGGGTTTTTTATAAACGCAAATCTTATCAAACCAACTTCTTTTAAGAGAATTCAGTCCCTGGAAAATTCGCTCCCGGGAGTTTTTATAAACGCAAATCTTACCAAACCTCTTTCATTAGGGACGATTCTCTCCC
>JASAMX010009821.1:0-20789 GCA_030248175.1 Microlaimidae sp. YZB2_3 | reverse complement strand
GAAGAAGCTAAAACTGACTCTGCAGGCCGAAGGCGCGGTTGATCCGTTTTTTAACTGTGGAAATTATGTTTCTTATTTTTTAATATTTCTAACCATTTAAGGCAAAGGGAACTTCACCTTTTAAAATATGTAATTTAACGTTTTCAAAGACTCACGTTCACAAAAAATTTTTGAGAAAATAATTCTGGCGCAACTGTTTCAATTATTTTTGAGTTACTGTCAAAATAAAGCAAACACCCTGCAAAATCTATTGTTCTAAACGGAAGGAATCCCGTGCGCATTAAAGGACATCGCGTGCATAAAGGGACGCCCGCATTTATGTCTAACAAAGCGCAGCGCCTTTCTAATAACTCGCCCGCGCGGCATTCTTTTAGCCATATTCACACCTTCATTTTAAAGCCCTCTTATGCCGCTGCTCCTCCGACAACCTATCCCACGGTTCAAAACATATATGACGTGATCACGAATACTATATGACACTTTAAAGCTCAAAAACTCTGAGGTGAAGGACTGGGGAATATCACAAGTAGAATATTTAAAGAATTAAAAAAAAAGTAAAATTGTATCTGCTTTTTAGATAAAATAAAAAAGCGTCGGATGAAGGAAAAAATAACAAAAAATATAGGGGGGGGGGGGGGGTTGTGGGTGCGATTGCGGTTTTTTTGGGGGTGGGTGGGGGGGGGGTGTGGGTGTTTCTTGTGACCTTAAAATCCAACAAAAGTGTAATTATCTTCGGAAATGACACTAAAGTATGGGTAATTTTTTGCCTGTGCTGGCAACGATCCAAACGCCAAATAACATACCCCTGCCCATAGAACATTGCATTTACCTGGCGTTGATATAAGCAACTGAATTTTCCAATCTCGCGGAATTAGTAATGCTTTAATTGGAGCTTAACTACATTTAATACGGTTGCTAATTGGTACAATTTTGAATAATACTGTACAAACTTGAACATTTTATTTTCTAAAAAGGTTTCAGACCTATGCACGGTCTGGAAATGCCCCCCGTTTTATTGGACCCCCCCCCCGCCAAAAAATGAAAAAGTACCCTAAAATTATGACGCCATTTTTGACCTGTGATGACGCCATCATCGCGAATTTTTTGCAGTTTTTAGCCTATTTCAATGTATTTTAAGCCATTTTTACCTTATTTTCGCTTTTTTGTCCCTTTTCCCTTTTTTTTCTTCCCCCCCTGCTTGCTCCCCTTTTAAAAAGTTGCCCCCCCTCTCAAATAAAACCCCGCGGCGGGGGTAAGTGCACAGGTCTGAAGTTTTGTATAGATTTACCTAATTATAAATATAGAAAAATACTCGCTGAATAAATTTTTATGCCCCTGGGCTACTGTATAATTTTTTTAAAATAGGCAGTAGCACATCGGTTTGTATGTTTGTACAAGTACTCAATGACTTTATAATATTTAATTAGAGCATTTTATAAGCGCAATAAATTATTTACGTGTTTTTTAGTGTATATAATGCTTTTACTGACAAAATTATTAAGCTTTATGCAAGTGGGAAGAATAAATTCCGCAAAAAATATTTATTCATCAATTCTAGAGCCTTCTCAAAGAAAATATACCACTGGGGATTTACACCACTAACGCATTTTCTACTAGCAATGACCGATAAACATCATCTTACTTTACACAGCAAACACTAGTAACAACAAGTAGTAGAGAACAAGAATTAATCCCGCAGATAAAATAATTTCAAAAATTAAATAATTTTGTGAAAGATTCAAATCGAGTATGTTTTAACAACATTTATGGGTTAAATCCTTATTCTTTTACCATTAAAGGCTAAAAACTATACGCAAGACCAGTAGTCTATTGTGAATAATAATTAAAAATATCTACCCATATATCGATGATGACATTAGGATTAGCATAGTGCTGAGTGTAGGGACTAGAGTCCACCTATTGATATCATCATTATAATAATAGTTAGTAGTAAATACCAGTAAGGTTTAAGAGTTATTTATTACTAACACAAATAAACCCAATAGTGGTTTTATATCTAATAAAAAAGTGAAAATATTATTTTCCTTGTTGTTTCTTTAAGCTTACAAAAATTTCATAACATTTTTAGCATATGAAATTTTTTAGTAAATACCTTTTTAAATTTTTCGTGAAACCTTTTATTTAAATGTTCCGAATATCTAATTTATTTATATAAAAATAAGGTTAATTAAGAAAAACATTTCGTTTTTAAAGTAGTAAAGTTGCAACGTTAAATTACGGAGACTTGAGACGTTTTGTTCTAAAATTCACAGGGGAGAACACAGCAAACAAAAAAATCATTAAAATCAAACACAAACGCAGCAAATACACTGTAGTTAATCATAAAAAACGTGACAAAATGGCATTTCAATACACCAGTTTTATAAAGTTGATATTATTTTTATCGCCGCTTTTTTGCAAAATTCTGCAATTCTGCAAAATTCTGTTTTCCATTTTAACACGTTTCAGTTTAACTCTCATTATAAAAACCGACAAGTTGAACTTTTTTACTTTACAGGATTCTAAAACAAGCGATAAAAATACTAAAAACATTTTTCAAAACTAAAAATAAATAAAATTGCAACACTTGAAGTAACTCTCTGATATCAACACCCAACAAAAACTCAGATTTGACGAAGTTGATAAAAAGTTTAACGAATTGCGTAAAAGCACCGCAATTTAACTTATTCTTTAAAAATAACGATTGAACTGATGCTGAACGTACAATTTCAAACATCAACACCTATACAGCATTGACACTCTTTATTTCATATGAAACTGATGTAAATACCACATTAGATTACTCAACAGTAAATTATCAAGAATAAATATAAAATGCATCGAGTAACGTTTATTCCTATTTCTTGAAAACAGTGAAAAACAATGAAAAAACAGTAGAATAACGAAACCAGAAAGCATATAATCTTTATTTATTCTTGACAGAAATAATACAGTATTAAGAATGTAAACTGTAAGCGAAAAGAAACGCAAAACAGTTCATTTCAGAAAAACAAACAAAAATAAAATTAATAACAATCAAAAAAATTGATACATTTTTAGATACATAATACACGATCGCACACAGCTTTGAAACCGTATTATAATTATAAAATTTATGTTCTATACTAATTTTTAAAATTTATATACAAACCAACAAGAATAGATTATAATGACTACGAGAATGGGTAATTATTATAAAATAACAACAAAACAAAAATAACAGTGCAAATTTTAATAACATTTTATACCACAATTAAACACTAAAGGGATGCATTTTTAGCCATTATTGCAACCCCAGCTCAAGTATTAGAGTTTTTTTGCTCGTTTCTCAAAAAGTTGTTTGATGCTAAGTAGAAAAACCAGACAGTGAGGAAATATAGACAGTGCTATATCTTTCTAAAACCATTTTGAAATTTTAGCAGAGACAACGTTGAGAATTGGCACGTATAGGGGTTTTAAGTCTCAAGTATAAAACAAAGCCAAACTAGAAATTTAAATCCACGGCTGTTTTATTAAATTAACCAATTATGAGTTAATCCAAAAAGAAATACTATTTTGAGAAAACTTTTGCTTCAATTTTAAAACAACCGGGCTTTAAAAACAGTTCGCATTTATAATACTATTACTCTCCGATTGAATCCTGGCGGTAGTCGAGTATGCTCTGTCGGCTCAGTCCAGTGGTTGGCTGCTGGTGTTTTAGGACGCGCCCAGCTCCGGGAAGCTCTCCAGGTCCATGTGGTACTCCCCGCGCTGACTACGCCCTCCGGCTCCGCCCCCTCCGCGACCGGAGCCACGCCCTCCACCCCCGCCGCGCATCCCGCGACCACCGAAACCTCCGCCCTCCCCGCCGCGACCGCCGCGGAACCCGCCGCCACCTCGGAATCCACCTCCGCGACCGCCTGAAACAAGACGCACACTGAGCAGCGTAGGAAACAAAGAAAAAAATTAAAATTTGTACATTCCAATGTGAACTTGGTTGGAATATCCTCTAAATAAGCGTATTTTTGCCAACAAACAGCACAGACAAAAGCCATAAAAATAATTCAACATGTTGTAAAGTTAACACAACCAAATAAAACAACAATATTATTAATACTCTGTTTTAGTTTTCTAGAGCATTAAACATTTGGTTCCTCGAAGGGACTAAAAATAGAAAGTATTGAGTTAAACAGGACAGGATCATAATTCATAGGTGGGCAGGGGGTTGGGTGGGGGTTATACCCCCAAAAATTCCGATTATAGCCGACACCCCCCTAAAATTTGGGAGTACCCCGGACACCCCCCTTCTAAAACTTGGGAGGTCCGAGTACTAAAAATTAGTAAAAAATTACCAAAACTAAGCGAGGACATCCCCAATTTTCTGCAGTCTACATCCGACCAAGCTACACCCTCAACAAACGCAAACATATCTCAGGAGGTCTAGACCGGGGGTTTTTTGTTCTTTTTTTTTTGCTTTTTTTCTTTTGGTTTTTTTTTTTTTTTGGGGTTTTTTCTCCCTTCTTTTTTCCCTTTTCCCCTTTTGGATCGGCGAAGGGAAAAATTTGGGGATAGACCCCTTCTTGGGTCGCCAAGGATAAAAATTTGGGGGTCTAGAACGGCCATTTTTTAAAAATTTTCTCGCGCTTCGCCCAGCGCTCCATTAATTATTTAGTCTCCACTTGAAAATTTGTGTTACTTTGTTTTGTAATCTTGGTATGACCACGCTGGACCCACCCAATTTTTAATGTTTTAATTGGTCTCCACTTCCAAATTTGTGTTACCTTGTTTAGTAATCTTAATACCACCACGCTGGATCTCTCTTTAGATTGTTATAATAGTGGTATTAAAAATTAAAGGATGGGAGAAGTAATTTTAAAAACATTTTCTCGCACTTTGCATTTTCAAATTAGGGGCGGGGGGTTAAAATCCGAGAAACACAAAATACCCATACTGGTTTTTTTCTGGAGTGCATTTTACCCATATCGTTTTTGGAAAAACAGGTAAAAAACACGCTAATTTTAGGTCAAAAAGCCTTGGGGGGGGGGGTCGAGCCCTCCTTTCTTTTGGGGATCGACCGGGGTGGAAAATTTCGAAACCTAGAGGGGGGTCAGGTGGGGTCCAATGTCCGTAGCAAAATCTTTTCAAACCATTAAAAATTTAATAATAGTTTTTTTATAAAATAATACAACATTTTATTGAATAAAAAACGATATTCTGGTATAAAAAGGATGTAAAAACATAAATTTGTGTTAAAAACTCACGTTTTTGGAAGAAAATTTAGTATAAAAAAAGTACTTAAAAATTTTCTCGAGACGGGAGGGGTGTCAGATTTCAAAATCTAGAGAGGGGTCAGGGCTAAAAAATTTAAAAATTTAGGAGGAGGGGGGGGGGTGCCCCTGGATTTTTTTTTAGGGGGCCCCAAAATTTCGAGGCTAGGGGGGGTGGACCCTACCCTAACACCCCTTGTTCATCATGCTCGCTGTTCGCTGTTCATCAACTTTTTTAATATACCGTAACAAATTAATTTTATCAAAGACTGAAAAAAAGACGCACGTATATACAGATACAGCCCTAAATCGACCATAACAGACTCCAGACGCAACAGCTAACAGGAAATCAAACAAAAACAAGAAACGCACCTCTATCTCCACGGAAAGATCCGCCAGGGCCCCCGCGTCCTCCACCGCGGGCCGCTTCGTCCGTGAAACGGATGTTGATGTTTACCAAGTTCTTCTTCGGAGCTCGCTCCTAAAAAAACAACCAACAGCCTATTTAGTGCTCAATAATACACAGGCGACGAAACGAAAGCATAGGATCGGATTCGTATAAGATCGGATTCCGCTGCTCTTCTCAACTTTCAATCTTATAAAATTTTTAAACTGAACCTTTTTTCAGGAATTTTATCAAATAAAATATTATTTTTTAATTAAAAAAATGTAACAGCATGTAGGTAAAAACAATAAAAAAACAATAAAACGGGGGGCCAAGCAGGGGGGAAGGAAAAAATAGAGAAAAAAAAAGGAAAAAAAAAGAAAGGAAAAGGGAAAAAAAGACAAAAAACAAAAAAGGGTAAAAATAGGTTTAAAATAGCTTAAAATGCATTGAAATAGGCTAAAAACTGCAAAAATTTTGCAATGATGGCGCCATAATAGGTAAAAAATGACATCATAATTTTTAGGTACTTTTTCATTTTTCTGCGGGGGGGGGGGGCGATATAACGGGGGGGGGGGGGGGCAAATCCTCCAATAAAACGGGGGGGGGGGGCATTTTCAAACCGTGCACAGGTCTGAAAAAACATCCAATTCCGTTATAATCATTTAAGAATAAATAATTTTTTTATACCCATTTAAGAAAAAAACACTTTTGAAAAAAGCTAGAGGGTCCAGACTGCTCTGCATCCCCTCTAAAGTTAAAAAGAGCTTTATTTTTTTAAAACCTTTTGTCATTTTTTTCTAGTAAGTCTAAATCAGCCAGGTTTTATCTCAAGTGATTTTTTTGGGTTTTCGTAACTCAATTGGATTGCAATCACATTTTTTGTATTTGTGTTTTTTTTGTTTTCCTGATTAAAAGAAAATAAAATCTTGATTCTTGAATAAAATATTGTCTAGCCTACATACATAAATGGCTACATTCGCATAGACAGTATGAATACAAAAAAAACATCAGACCTGTGCACGGTCTGGAAATGCCACCCCGTTTTATTGCCCCCCCCCCGCCAAAAAATGAAAAAGTACCCTAAAATTATGACGCCATTTTTGACCTCTGATGACGCCATCATCGCAATTTTTTTGCAGTTTTTTGCCTATTTCAATGTATTTTAAGCCATTTCAGACCTATTTTTTACCTTATTTTCGCTTTTTTTGTCCCTTTTATCTCTTTTCCTTTCCCCTCTGCTTGCCCCCCCGTTTCAAAAAAGTTGCCCCCTGTGCCCCCCCGTTTAAACCCCCCCGGGGGGGGCAGTACACTTACAGGTCTGAAACATCATTACCTTTTAAAAAAACTACAAACTTGTCACAGCGAAATTGAAATATCACTTAATTTTCTTATTCATCTTTGTCATTTCAGATAAAATTTCATTTTTCTAATTTCCTCTATGCTTCATTATATAAATAACTAAGAGAAAAAGCAAGCGTACTTGTATAATGATCTCATCGCTATCTCCAGTGGTGTCAAGGTCCCGGGTGATCTCCACGTAGTTCTTATCCTTACGGTCCGGCTCTACCTGCCTAATGTTAAACTGCGGTTTGGATCGAGGCTCCTAAAACCAATTTTTACAGTTTTTTGAATTCTAAATGTGCTTCTGTATAGTTTTGAATTTACAAAAAAATAACACTGGATTTTTAAAACTTACTTTCTTAATCCTGATTATGAAAAAAAATAGTTTGTTAAGATTTTTCTGTTCGCAGTTTAAAAAGTGTTTAATTCAGGATAATCGAACAACACAATTATGCAAACTGCTGTATTATTTTGCACCAGTGTTAGAACTTTTGACTCGTGTAGAGTGCAAAAATGGATCTCTGGTGCTTAAAAAACTTTACAATTACATCTCAGAAACTTTAAATTTTATTTTTAATTAACCTAAGGGGAAAAATAGGTCTTGTGTGGTCATACCAAAAATACAAAACAAAATCAAATGGGAGACAAATAAAGAGATGTTTTAATCATTTATAACTTTCAGTCACTGTTTGCCATAAAAATTTACTGCAAAACTAAGCGATTTATAATACAATTAAACATATTTTAAAATCACATAAAAATTACTTTTTATTTAACTGTAATGGTATAAAAACGGAAAAACGACAGAGCGTCGCGCGGAGCAAAGAGCGAATTTAAAATGTTCCTCAGAATCTTTTAAAATTTAACCCTTGCCTAATCAAAGAGATTGGGAGGAGTTAAAATAAAAGGAACGTATTCATACCACATTGTTTTTATTTGAAGTAAATTTTATCCATATCGTTTTTTGTTCAATTTTAGAATGATAAAAAGTCAGAACTTTTTTGAATTTTAAGCTTTTTTGCTTAAAACACTCAATTTCAAATTAAAAACACGAGTTTGAATTATATGCTTAGTTATGAAATCGAAACATGTAATTTGAGTATAAATAGGGCCCGACCGGATCGGGATTTTCAGATCCTGCCGGATCGGATCAAAACTAGATCCTTCCAGATCGGATATTTTACCGCATCGAATCTGGTGACTCGGAGTTTAATTATATACATAATTTATTTTTGAGTAAAATAGCCCTAATTAATTACTAATAGTGTTATTTTAACATAAAACAGAACACCAAATACTTAAATTTTTTAACATAAAATAATTTGTTACAATACTAATGAGTCGCACTGATGGGTCTTCATAAACCGTTATTTAGCTCTCATCATGGTCTATTTTTCTATTTTGTCAGTTGCTGATGCTGATGAATCGCACCTCCTTAAAACAATTCTTGTTTGTGCGATTCATCATCAGCAACTGTTTTTTTTTGAATAATGAAAATATGATGGGCCATCATATCATAATTAAACCTTATGAGTTTTTTGAGCAATTTCCTTTGGAGCTGACTCTTGGATCAGAAGAGTAATGAACCCAGCGAAACATTAGCAAACAGAGTTTGCTAAAAACGTCTTAGCTGGCAGGGGCTTTTTTTTTTAAACTAACAAACAAACAAAACAACTAACCAGTTTTTGTTAAAATATTAATGGGTCCTTATAATAATAAATAAACCCTTATGAATTTTTCCAATAATAACAAACTAACAAATTAAGTTTTTAACATTTTAACATTGGCTGGCAAACAAAGTTGACAAATAGCATATGTTTCATCTGAAGACTTAACAGCAAAATGTCTCCAAATACTAACAACACTGCCATCTGCCATTGCCTTATTTTAATATAACTAACTAAATGTACATTCACTTTAAAAATCTAACATGAAAATGCAAAAAATCAATTTTATGTGATGTTTAGTCCATTTCATTGGTTGACCATGTGTTAATGTTCAAACCAATGACTTCTTGATAAAGGGATAGACTTCTTGATAAAAGGAAGTGCGATTCATCAGCAAGGTTCTGCTGCACAAATAGTATTAAAGCAATGTTTAACAAAAAAAGCAAAAATTATAATAATTGTCATCAACACAAAAAAAATCCGGCATTTACAGGATCTAAAAAAAAAATCCAACCGGATCAAATCAAAAAAAAAGGCCGGATCTGCTGGATCACTGGATTGGATATCCGGTCGGGCCCTAAATATAAACTCGGACAAGTTTGTAGAGAGGGCGGCGGATTAAAATCTTTCCAGAATTAAGAGGGGGTTCATTTCCGGTCCCGTGCCCATGATGTATGGTCGGGACGTAATCCCCGCGCCCAATTAAGGGTTTTAAAGCCTATTTTTCTTTGCAAACCACAAAAAAAATAGTAACTAATGTAATAAAATTCTGTCAGAAGGCAAAAATTTTTTAGGAGGGGAGGGTCCAGGAGGTCCGCACCCCCTGGCTTTTTAGGGGAGGGGGTCAACCCCGGGTGCAAGAATTCAAATTTAAGGGGGGTCAGAGGGGTACAATTTTTTAACAAAGTTTTTTTAAATCAGTTTTAAGTGGGCACTGGGGGTTTATATCTTTCAAAAATCTCGAAACTGCCAACACCCTTCCCCCTTAAAATTTAAGAATATCCTGGACACTCCTTTTCCCGCTTAAAATTTTGGGATTTTAAGTACTAAAAACGTTAAAAATGGGGTATTTATTAGGGGTATACTCCCAAAATTTTTTTAGGACACCCCCACAAAATTCGGGGAGTCAGGTATATCCCCCAAAATCCAAGAGGCTGCCCACCTGCGCCATAACCACCAAGCTCCCTGCTTCGCCTCAGCGATTCTTATATATACAGGTTTTTACCTGGAGAGCTTTCCATTCTTCGAAAGTAAGTTCGCGGTTTTCTTCTTCTTCAATCTGTTGTTCTGCATCTCCGTTGACCAACTTATCACCCTCCAATTTAGGTTCTTCATCTCTAAAACAATTACAAAGCAATTTTAATATTTTTGCAGTAATCACCACAGTTCCAATATTTTACTGGTAGATAATTGTTTAGGGGATCGAGTAATAAATTAATAGTAAAAAAATAAACAAAATAATAAATTTAGCACAAAAATAGTAAAAATTTATTTATTTATAGAATATAGCTATGTTTGGACAAATGACATTAATTTGGATTAATTAAAAACTATTAATGAATAAATCTAATTGAATTAGTTTAAAATAAATTTTGCAATTAATAAAATGGTCGATTAAAAATGATGAATAAATTAGTCCTATTTCGCTCAGACAGTATGAATACAAAGACTGATCATCATCTCGAAAGACTAAAAACTATTGTTTATCGTCACAGCGAAATATCATAACCTTTCTTTTTACCATTCCAATTATTTCCTTTCCCCTCTCCTCCCCCCCATCCATGTTATAGTTTATTAGTGAAAATCTCATTTTCATCATTTCAATAAAAACGGTTTAGGGTCGATGGAGCCGAGGGAACTTGGAGCCAAAAATAAACATTGCTGAAACCTATTCCTAAGCCTAAGCAAAGCCTAAAAAAAGATAAAAATTTTTTCCGGCGGCTCCAAGTTCCCTACTTACGGCTCTAAAGACCCCGTACCTTAAAAGCCATTCCCATTTAACGGGAAAATAGATGGTATTTTTAAAAAAAATCTATTTAGTTTTTCATGTTAGGTGCATACAATCCCAGTGCGGTGTATACTTCCTTATGTATGACATTAAATAAATAAATTCATCAAATAAATCACTAAATAATCTTCAGGGTTCTTACCCTTCGAATCCGTCCTCGTGATGGCGTGGCGGTGCCTCAGGGTCGGATGCGTCTGTGGTGTTGAGGGCGTTCTCCTCCACCCCGTCCTCTGCCTGTCCCCAGTTCCCTTTTCCGAACCCTCCGCGCTTCTCCTGCGGCCGAACACCACTGAAATTACTAAAAACATACACCACACTAGTCATGGGGAAAAGGGGAGATCGCAAACCACAGATAAACATGTGGGAGTAACTAAGGAGGGTTGTGGGGAAAGAAGGGAGGGCGAAAGATGTATATATAATTCAACAGTTTGGTTGGATTTCGTAGATAGCCATCCCTTCCTTCTACTTAAAAGTAGGAGAAGAAGTTAACGTCGCCACTTTCTTGGTACTCTCTTTTGTAACTTGATATTTCAAACATCATCATACCTTAAATTTTCCAGAACAGAATTTTTTTAACGAGAATTAGTTTAATACATTTTTTATGGTTGAATTATATCTGCCTGACGCTGAAACCAACTTTAGCTCTTAAAAAATTTGCATTTAGGTTCCAAATTAAGTAATTTGATAAATAATTATTAAAATACAGTTTTTAATCTTTGTTATTAACCCACTTTAGTGAAAAATTTTGAATATTTTTGTTGTTAAATAGTCAATTCAATACTGCAAATATCGCGGTAAGCTAGATTTTATTTGCTTATAGTCAAACATCATATTATTATTTTATTTTTATAACAAAATATTAAACCAATTAAATAACAATTCATCTAAAATTAATGAAGTGTTTGGAACATCTGACCTCTTTCCTTCCTTAAAACCAGCAGAGCCACTTCCATTCCCAAGTTTCCCGGATTGTATTGGATTGTATTGTACTATTATTATAACAGTTATTAAAATAATTTGTAGTAAAAATCTTTTAAACTTCAAGTAAGGTAATAATGTAAATTACGGGAATGAGAAAAATCCTTTTAATTTCAGTTGTCAAAACTTTTTTTTTTTCAAAGCTGAAGCGGGCCGGCCATGGATATTCCATATTACCGCCTACCACCCTATATCAACACTGTTGTTGATGTAGAATGTTAGTCAAAGGCCCCACCCCTATCAGAGGATCTAATTACTGTGAAGAACTTTCAAACGTAAAAAAACTACAAAAATTTATTTAGAAAACTGAACTTAATTGATAAACATAATTTTGACATAAACAGTTATAAAAGTTTTTTTTTCGTAAATTTGGTGACTTTTTGAGAAAAACTAAAAATTGTTTAAATCTGAGAAGCTTGCGTTTTTTTCCATACCGACTGTATTTTATTTTTCGGCAATAACTCCGTAACCAAAATCAAATTTTAAATCAAAACAAACATTTTATTTGCTTCTAAAAAATGACGCTTCGGTATTTTAAGAACTCAATCTAAAAAAATGAAAAAAGGTTATGTTTTGCAAACTAAAAATAAGTTTTTTATGCATTATAAAAAACAAAAAACAACTATAAATAAATCAAAAGTTTAACTTACGTTTTGTCGGATCCGCTTAGGCGATCGAACTGCCTGCCGCGGAGGCCGCGACCACGCGCGCGCCCGAACCCACCGCCTCTGCGACCGAAACCACCACCACCGCGAGGAGGACGATCTAAAATTAAATTACCACTAGTATTAATCAATTAAAAAAATAAACTCACGTTGCTTTGCTTGACTTAAACTACATAATCAAAAAATCAAGCAGAAGCAACGAGTTAAAAACCCGTTGGGACAGAAAAAGAAAAAAAATATTTTGTAAAAAATTTAGGAGAAACTGTGCGTAACTTCTAGAACAACGGTTTATAAAAGCCATTATTTGGAAGAAATTGCACGATCGTATGTTTTAGCACCAGTGTTAGAACTTTTACTTTGAACAAAAAGCAAAAATGGATCTCTGGTGCGTTTGAAAGAATCAAATAATGTTACATACAAATAAAAAAAACAAAATCTGAAAGAACATTATGAAGATGAAACGAAATTTTTCATATTGGTCAATAAAACGTGTTTTTATGTGGTGTTCTCTGTAATGATAATATCCAATCCACACAATGGGCCCGTTAGTGCGGACAGGAGAGGAATTAAAACTAAGGAACGTATTTTTGAAGAAGTTTTTTTCCTGGAATGCATAAGCATTTGATAATTTTTTTTAATTTTAGACGGAAATAAGTTTATTTTAGGTCAAAAAGCCTGTTAATAGCTTTTTTAAGATTTTCATTGCTAAAAACAGATCTCAAAACTAAGTTTGGAAGTAGTTAAAGGTCATATATAAAACATTGTCTTTTCTTTATTTTAAAGAAATAGGAGGGACGGTACGGTTGTAATCCTTTTAAAACTATTTTACTGAAAACCGTAGTAGGGGGAAGGTGGGTGTGGGGCTGCCAAAATTTGAGGAGGGTTTACAACACTTCCCCTCCCCACGAGCACCCCCTTTCTGTGGGAAACCCCAGGTGGCTAATTTCAATTTTAGAGAAACTCCAGGGAAAATATTGTTTTGTTAAAAAACGTGTTTTTGACACTTAATATGGACTTTGACACTAAATGAGTCCGAGAAAAAAATCCTAAACCTAAGTCCCGTTCCTGTCCTTTACTTGGACTTTGAAAAACTATTTCCTTCTTTTTAAATCACTTTCAGTAAAATATAGGAACTATTGCATCTTGTACAACAAAACTCCCCCTGTCTATATCACAACCGAGTTACCTTTTCCAACTCATTATATAAAAACCAAACAACGTACCTTCTCCGAAGGTTCCCCCGTAATTAGGGTTGCCTCCGCCCATGTTCCACTCTCCGGCTGGGGCTGTCCCGCGCTCGTGACTCTCTTCTCCGAACGTACCGATGTTCACACCATCATCTAATTTAAATTTATTGTAAATTAATAATTTTTAATATTTTTTAATAATTAAAACTGTTGTTTAACAATGCCTTCGTTAGGTTAAAATTTTAATTCATAAATTCGCCTACCAACAGCGTTTTCAGGACATTCTCTGGAAAGGTGACCCTCCTGACCGCATTTGAAGCACGTTCTTGGACGTCTTCCTATAATTAGACAATTCTATAAAATTAAGACCTATTCAAAAAAGATTAAGACTGGCAAAAAAACTTAATCTTTAAAATAATGTTACATTCGTGTGTAGCTTAGATTTTTGGCTCATAAAGATGAGAAAGTCTTACCTCCTCCTCCAAATCCGCCTCCTCCACCTCCGAATTCGTTGTCGCGGGCACCGAATCCTCCGCGATCTTGTCCCTCGTCTTGATCGAAACCCCCGCTGCTTCCAAATCCTCCGCTACCACCGCCGAAACCGCCGCTCTCTTCCCCGCCGAAGCCTCCGCGACCGCGTCTGTAATAAGAATTTTTATTATAAAGAAAATAAAGCGCGTTTGCAAAAGAAATTGTGATCAATTTTATATTAAGCGTTTTTGGTCAGATCAGCCAGTGGGGCAATTGGATTGGCAATCTGTGACAAATGACTTTTAGGAATCAATGGGCTCCTAATTTCCAAAAGATTCAATAAAGCTCCTTTCTTTAACTAGTTTTTGCTGGTGTAGATTCAGGTCAACAAGGTTAAAACCTAGTGAGAGTTTCGCGAAACGGAAAAGTTTAGTGTGTTATGCCATTGATCTAAAATTTTGAACTTTTAAAGTCTAAAGTTTAAATTTTGAAGGGGTAAGATTAAACTGCATTACGGAAAAATGCGCACCTCCTGGCAGGAACGTACCCCCCTCCTAAAATTTCGGGGGGGGGGGGGAAGTGGGCTCCGCCCACTCCCCAAAAACTTTTTTACTTAAAACCCCCCTCAAAATGAAACCGGGAAATTCTCAAAATGGGTACGTCCCTGCCCTCTGGGTTTCAATACACAGTGATTTGGCATTTCATATTTAAATTTTTTTTAGTATAATACATTTATAAATTATGTTTATAATCCTATAATTTTTGTCCAACCTAATATTACATTTAATACACTAATAACTAATTTATTAACCTACTAATTTAATCAAATTACTAATCACTGTCACGAAATGGGTATTTATTATGATCAAAATGTCAAAAAGTCACACCCGCGCAGTGCCCGGATGCGATAATGTGATGTGCGCGGCGCGCACATAACTTTTAATAGCATCGCGGCTAGAATAACGGGAACTCGAGCGAACCAACCAACATACACACTAACAAATAATTAACTTACCCGCGCCCACGTCCGCGACCACGCCCGCGACCGCCGAAGCCCCCGCGGTTCTCTCCGGTCCCTTCTCCGAAGCGCTCCGCCATTTTGTCCACCTGCTGATCACCTCCGAACTGGTTGTTGCCCTAAATCAATTAATAATTAATAACAAAATGTGTGCCAAACACTAAAAACATGGCTAAAGAAATAATAAACACTACTGTTTAGATTCTAGGACTAAATTATTTTTGAATCAGTTCTGGATCATAGATGTGTTTGGTGAAGTCCGCTATGGGGGGTCCACCCCCGGGTGGAAGGCCAAAATTTTTTAGGGGGGTCTGGACCCTCCTGGCTTTTAGGGGGGTCGACCCCGGGCGTGAGATTTCAAAATTAGGGGGGGGGTCCGGGGGTCGGGTCCGATTTTTTAACAAAGTTTTTTAAAATCAATAATTTAAGTGTTTTTACGTCTAATATTAAATTTTATATACTATTTAGACCTAAAAAGTGTATTTAAACCCTTTTTTAACTAAAAAACCGTGTTTTTGACAGTAAATAAAAAGTTATACTTCTAAATTGGTCGGGAGGGGGGAGGAAGGGGGTTCAGCCTCTAGATTTTTTCCAGGGGAGGGGAGCCCTAGATTTTTTTCCAGGGGGGGTCCAAAATTTTGGCTCTAGGGGGGGGGCGGACTCCTCCGTTCCTCCCAAAAAACATTTATGTACTGGATACATTGCGTGCGACTTTCCTATTAAGCCTTTACTTACGGCCATGACTGCCGGCCATTTTCTATTATATCTGCAAAAACAAGAACGATGAAAAATGAATATGCATTTTATAACTTGAATTAACGGTGCGTTTTTGAAGAATACCAGTTTTTTTTTACCTAAATTAAAATAATAAAAAACTAAAAAAGTTTTGTTTTCTATCCAATTTTTGACACCTATTTAAATCCCACTAGTTTTAGCTGTTAAGTACATATTTTGCTGAGGAGAAAAACACAATTATGACAAGTCCAAAAAACTTAAACTCATAAAATGGTGGAGTTTACCTGTTGACCGGCGAGCCTCGGCGGCAAGTTGGTGGGTCCGCCGCTTCCTTGTTGCCCGTCTCTCCCGCGACCGCCACCGCGGCCTCCGCCGCGACCACGACCCTCTCCGCGACCTCTGAACGGACCTCGGTTCTCTTTGTCATGAGCTAAAAACAACAAAACATTGAGTAATTTTTTGGATTATAAGAACTTGAAGCCGCAGAAGAAACTTCCATCCAGCTGGAAGAAAACGGAACGTAGAGCCAAAAATACGGAATTCGAACGTTTAACGAAATATGAAATCTCTAAAACCTTAAAATACAAACTAAGTCTTTAACTATTTTCTATAGTTTGGGTTTTAATCCTAAAAGTTTCTAACAGATCCAACTCCAAGTTATATAATACATATCTTGACATACAGTTTTATAGACTTTGGACGATTAATTAGAATATCATTTAAACACGTGTTTTTACACTTAAAAACTGAAAAGAAATTTTTCTCATAAGATAGAGCAGCGCTAACAGAACAACTATTTTTTTAGCACTAAGTTAAACAACAAACTAATATAAGGAACATGAAGTTAAAAAAACTGTTTTTTAAATAAAATCAATTAAATTTGTAGGCAGACCTGTGCACGATCTGGAAATGCCCCCCACCCCCCCTCGCTTTATTGGAGGATTTGCCCTCCACCCCCACCCCGCCCAAAAATGAAAAAGTAGAATAGAAGTATGACGCCATTTTTGACCTATTATGACGCCGTCATCGCGAAACTTTGCAGTTTTTAGCCTATTTTAACGCATTTTAAACCATTTTAGCAGGGACGTAACTAGAGGGGGGGGGGGGGGGCGCCCGCCCCCCCCCAAAACGGTCAGACAGGAGGAAAAATAAGGATAGTGGTTGGGCGGGGGGGGGCGGCCGCCGCCCCCCCCCGGAAATGGTCGCCAGATAGTAAAATTTGGGGGTTTTCAGAGGCTAAAAATTCAAAATTTTCTAGCGCCTCGCTAATCCCTCGGCGCCAAACTTTAAAATAATTTTAGTACCCCAATGGACCCCCAAAACCAAAAATTTGTTCCGCTTCGCTTTGCTCAGCGGTCACTTTCTATAGTATACATACATATATACCATACCTCGTTATTTATGTTGCCTGATGCTAATGTTATTTCAAAGTTAGTACAATAATTTTTATAAGTAATAAGTACTACACAGAAAGAAAAACAAACAATCATATTGTTTGATTTATGTACCTCCTCCCTCCTAAATTTTCCTGCCGCCTATAGCATTGCCTCGGATTTTTTCATATAGGTAGGTACCCCAGAAAACATGGAGCCGAGATGCTGCTCATGTGCTTTGGTTTACAATGTGGGTTTAGCCAAGGGGTCTGAAACTAACGTCTCTAAATTCCTTTTTTGTAAAATCCAGGCTCTGCCAATGTGTGCTTATGTAATTTTTAACTAAGAAAACATGTTTTTACCGCTAAAAACATTAGATAATAAATACGTTATTAGGCCAAAAACAGTGTATTATACAGCTTTATCTACGTTTATCCCTGCTTTTTTAACGTTTTCAAAAATTATGGGGGGGGGCTCCGCCCCCCCCCCGAAATTTTTTTTGTACTACAATCCGCCCCCCCCCCCAAATGAAACTCTGGCTACGTCCCTGCATTTTAGACCTATTTTTTTCTTTTTACCCTGCTTGCCCCCCTTCCCCGTTTCAAAAAAGTTGCCCCCGTACCCCAGCATTTTGGAATTTTGAAAAAGCCCCCCATAGGTGAGAACGGTCGGGGAAGCTGGGGGGTGGTTACCCGGGGTAAATCGAATTTTGAATTCTAAGAGGGGGGTCCGGACCCCCCTAGCTTTTAAGGTGGGGTCGACCCGGGATGCGAAATTTTGAAATCTAGAGGGGGGCCCAGCATAGGTGTCCGACCCCTGACGGCTAGGGGGGGGGGGTTGACCCCGGGGTCAGACCATTTTTTACCATTTTGTAGGCCCAGGAGGGGGGGTCAGCCTGGACCAAATTTTCGAAAAATTTTGACCCCGGGGTAGCCTGGACTGAAGGGTCCTTAGGGGGGGGAGCGGAGCCTGGACTGGGGTACTTAGGGGGGGGGGAATAGCCTGGACTTGCCAAAAAAACTTTTGGAAACTGTTAAAAACGTTAACATATTATAAGAGGTACCTTTTTGTTGATTTTTTTTGCTTCCGGTAAAAGTTTGACCAACTTTCTTCTATTTTCCGGTTACATAATAAATAATAATAATCATTGTATTTTGTTTTCATTTCATTATTTTGCATGCGGCAACTTGCCGGGCAAGTGTTTAACGAACGGCGGCAGCGCAAAAAACGGACCGGTCGTTTAAAAAAACGGACCGTTCGTTTTTAAAAAACGGTTTGTTTTTAAAACGAACATCTGAATTTTATTTTTTTTATTTTTAATGTAACGTACCAACCAGTTTGTAAAAAACCTAAGGTTTATTATAAATTATAAAAATTTGTATAGAACACTAAAATTATTGTTATATTTATGAGGAATATATACGTATATAAAGTTATCGCACGAAATTCGTGCGCGCACGAATTTTGAGCCTGTATATTTTCAGTCGCGCGCACGAAAAAAACGATTTTTATGCCTATCGCACATTAAGTAGATAGGGGGGGGGTGGAACAGCTGTTAGGGGGGGGAGGGTCAAAAACCGCCTTCAGGCGGGGGGTCGGCCTGGACCGGGGTTTTAGGGGGGAGGGAGGGTCCAAAATGGGCGCTAGGGGGGAGGGGTACCCTGGACCGGCCCTCAGGGGGGGGGGGGGCCGGTCCGGGCAGTCCAGGCTGGTCGGACACCTATGGGGGGGGGGGGGGGAAAATTTAAATTTTTGGAAAAAAAATTTAGTATAAAAAAGGTACCTAAAATTTTCCCGAGGGGGGAGGAGGGGGGGTCAGATTTCCAAATCTAGAGGGGGTCATGGGTAAAAAATTCGGAAATTTGGGGGGCCCTCTAGATTTTCGTCTAGGCGGGGTCCCTAGATTTTCGCCTATGCTTGCCCTATGCCCTTGCACCTATGCCCCCCCATAAAACCGGGGGGGGGGACAGTGCACAGGTCTGTGTTGGGAACCATTGTACGAAGCCAGTCCAAAAAAGAACCATAACATTTGACTGTTTTCAAAAACAGAATAATGAAATCGGACTCATTTTTAGTCAAAAACACTTTTAACTCGTTTTTTCATAGAAAAATAAAGTTTGTTTGAATATACATTATTTAGCATTTTATTATTAGGTAAAAACATTTAAATATAATTTAAATATACCTTGAATATTTAAAAAAAAACAATATTTCATTTTAATTTAAGCAAAAATGGTAGGTTATTTTTATTTTTACGTTGTTTATCTACTATAGCTTTGCTAGAACTTTCAACTCATTTCGTTGCCCTAAAAAGTACTTAAATCTTTTCCTCATAATGAGGCGGGAAAATCATAGACATACACACTTTTATAAATCTACAAAGGGACCTTATCAAGGATTTTTAGGAGCAGATGGATTTTACATTCTGTATAGAAATAATATATAATAATAATATTGAAAAGAAAATAACCAAAAAAAAAACAAAATTATAACTTAAGGTAAATTAAATAATAATATGATAGTTAGATAAAAGCATAAAAAAATTAAAAAAAAAAAATAAGATATGATAGGATAGTGTAAAATAACTAAAGGTTAGTTAGTTTACCTTATTTGGCGTAATCCCCGTTGTAGGTTGTCTAGGGGAAATTAAATGTCTATAAAAGGTACTTGAAAGTGCAGTTGCGCATCGTTACTGCGACGCTCTTGATAAATGGGCTGTGGACAGAAAAAGAGTCCTTCAAACCCAGGAAAGCCTATTTACTTTGACCTAAATAAAATCCTCTTGATCTGATAATCTTTTAAAAAAAGCAACAAAAAAACAACAACTCACTGTTATCCTTCTGGACGTCTTTGTCCCCTTGAAAGCCGCCACCTCCTCCTCGGCCACCTCCGCGACCCCGCCCGCGCCCCCCGAATCCTCCGGAGCTGGCGTTGGACTCGCTGCTGGACTTGGCGGTTGCCGCCGGTAGTGGTGCCGCTGCGGCCTTGGTCGGCGTCTTTTTATCCGCTGGCGCTTTCTTAACTTTCTTCACCTTGTCCTCTACTTTGACCTTGAAATAATAAAAAGTTGCTTGGCTTCTACTAATATCGTCAGGCTATGAAGGTCGCGTGCATTTTAAGGGGCTGAAATTCGCAGTTTTAGGGCTTTTTGTTCTTATTCTTTTATAAAACGTTTTTAATAATAAATTAATTAAAACATAATAAATAATTCCAAAAGGATGTTGTGTTAATCTTTCCTGACACAGGTGAGAAAAGAAGAGAAAAATAGGGAATCCTTCCCTTGGACAGGATCAAAAACATTCCCGTGGAATGCCTCCCCGGCGGGGTTTAACAAGTGAAACCAAAGGCATTTCACCCTTCCCAGGCAGTGGCGTGCCCAGGGGGTGGGTGGCCGCTTACCCCTCCCCCCATCCTGAAACCCGGCGAAGCTGGATTTTTTTGTAAGGGGTAAGGTTTTTTTGAACCCTTACGTTTTTTTGAATTTTGGGAAAGAAAAATTTTTTTTTAAATATTAATACAGAAACTTTTCTGATGCTTTCCAAAAGCATAATTAATAGTAAAAAAAAAATTTCCCCGCTTCGTGGGTAGTTTAAAATTGACAATTTATCTTAGTTTTTCGATTTCAAATCGATTACGCCATTCAATAATTAAGGCATACTATAAACACTATTAACATTTTATTAACGAGCAATACGAAACTGACCAAGTAGGT
>JASAMX010009820.1:0-10876 GCA_030248175.1 Microlaimidae sp. YZB2_3 | reverse complement strand
TCCATATACTTGGTTACGGTACATCTTATTATTATTGTAGGGGGGGGTCAGGGGGGTCCAATTTTTTAGCAAAATTTTTTTAACTGAATAATTTAAGTGTTTTTGGGTCTAATATTGAATTTTATATACTAAAACAGCCTATTTAAGGGTAAAAAGTGTATTTACACACTGTTTTAACTAAAAAATTGTGTTTTTGACAGTAAATAAAAAATTATACTTCCAAATTGGTCGGGAGGGGAGGGGAGGGGGGTCAGCCTCGCTACGAGGGGTCAGGCCGGACCGCTCTCGAGCTTTGGGGTGGAGGGAGAGGCCCTGGATTTTTTTTAGAGGGGGGAGTCCGAAATTTTGGCTCTAGGGGGGGGGGGTGCACCCCTCTGTCCCCCCCCCCCAAAAAAACACCTATGGCTCCGCCCCCCCCCCCCCCCAAATTTCGGGGGGGGGGGGCAGCCCCCCCCCCCCCGAAATTTTTTTTTTGTACTAAAATCCGCGCCCCCCCCAAAATGAAACTCTGGCTACGTCCCTGCTTTCTGTGTAGTACTTATTACTTATAAAAATTATTGTACTAACTTTGAAATAAAATTAGCATCAGGCAACATTAATAACGAGGGACCGCTGAGCGAAGCGAAGCGGAACAGATTTTTGGTTTTTGGGGGTTCATTGGGGTACTAAAATTATTTTAAAGTTTGGCGCCGAGCGATAAGCGAGGCGCTAGAAAATTTTGAATTTTTAGTCTCTGAAAACCCCCAAATTTTACTTTCTGGCGACCATTTCGGGGGGGGGGGCGGCCGCACCCCCTGGCTACGTCCCTGGTATAGAGTTTAATGTTTATTCATACATAATATTGTAATATAACCATGGACTGGGGTTTTTTTCGCCAGCGCCTAGGCGCCAGCTGGCGCTTAGCCTCCAAATTTTAGGCGCCAGCCCAGAAATCTAGGCGCCAATAACATAAATTTTTTTCTATTTTCACAAAAAGGCCACATATTATTGGTTTTTTTCATTACATGCATATTTTTAGACTGCGTTTGTAGTCAAACGTTTCGTGTTGTATAGTAGTACAATTAATTTTAAAAAACGACTCATTTTGCCCATCTCAATACTCAACTTGAAATGCGTAAAATTTTGTTCAAGAATTATATAATTTAACAAGAAAACATAAAGACTAGTGATGTTCCTACCCTCCCACATCATGCTCCGGAGCTCTGGCCACTTATAGCAGAGGGAACTTTGGAGTTCCTTCCCTAAAATATTTGATTTCAAGCTTATTTAAGCTTAAATGTTTTAATTATTTTATTCGCATTTTTACAGTTTTTTTAATTGCCTTTAATAAGTTTTGAAAAATTTTAGTTTCAAAAAATTTTTTACTAAACAATCTCTAGCATAGCTTTTTTTATTATTCACACAATTAGTACAACCATAGGTGAGCCGTGAATTGCTCGTGGACGTGGATTGCTCCGTAGCTCTACAAAGTGGAGCTCCATTACAGAGAGCTTGAAGCTCAACATTTTAGTGTTAAAGAAAATT
The DNA here is from genome assembly GCA_030248175.1 of Microlaimidae sp. YZB2_3. Taxonomy (NCBI): domain Eukaryota; kingdom Metazoa; phylum Nematoda; class Chromadorea; order Desmodorida; family Microlaimidae; species Microlaimidae sp. YZB2_3. The sequence goes on along the minus strand of JASAMX010009820.1, from coordinate 9,352 downwards.
AAATTCTTTTTAACATTTTGAAAATTCGTGCAATATCCGTGCAAGCAAAAAAGGATTTTCTCAGAAGTTATTTTCAGGGGTGTTTTTGGAATTTTACTTTTAAATGGGTTTTTTTAATTAAAAAATGTAACCAGTTAGAACTTTTACCAAAATCTTTACATATATATTATATAATATATATCATAAAAAAGGATTAAATTGTAGATAAACTAAAACAATATGCGCTAAGCGAAGCGGAAGAAAATTTTTGAAAATTAGTCTTTTGAAACCTTAAAAATTTTCTGTTCTTTTTTGTCTGGTTGACTTAAAAAACGGTTAAAAATACGTTTATGGCCAAAAATCTAGGCGCCAGGCTGGCGCCTAGACCCAAACTTTTAGGCGCCAGTGGCGTCGATTTGGCATAAAAAAACCTAGACCATGGATAAAAATGAAATAAAACCAGGGGAGTTTTTACTCCGGGTAATTTGAATTTTAAAATCTAGAGTCCGGCGGGCGATAAACCCCCCGGTTTTCAAAGGGGAGGGGGTTGAATTAAAGTGGAAACATTTTAAATCGAGGGTTTAAGAAAGATTCTGATATTCGAAGCAAAACATTTTTAAATTATTATTGTAGTTTTTAAAAGACAATTAAGACTACTTGAAAACATTGAAAAAACAATGTGTGTATTAAAAAAGCAAGGTATGTTACCATAGGTGAGAACGGTCCGGGAAGCTAGGGGGGTGGTTACCCGGGATAAATCGAATTTTGAATTCTAGGAGGGGGGTCCCAGAGGGGGGCGGGGGGGGTGGGGGGGGGGGGGGGGGGGGGGGGGGGGCTGGGGGGGCTTCGGGGGGTTCCCCCTGCTCGCGCGCTTTTGCTTTCTGTGTTTTCCCTATTCCAACTTATAAATTTTATTTTTTAATTCTTTTAATAATAATGTGTTTATATATTCTTAGAATTAGATTAGAAATCATAGTTTTTTTTAATAATTACGTAATAATAGAATAGTAATTATATTGTCTTGATTATAAAGTCAAGTATCACAAACTTTTTAATCTATAATCTTATATTTAATTAAAAGTTATATACATACATGGGCGTAGCCAGGGGGTCTAGACCTCCCTTTTGGGTCGGTAAAGGAAAAATTTGGAGTTAGACCCCTATTTTGGGTTGCCAAGGATAAACATTTGGGGGTCCAGAACAGTGGCGTGCCCAGAATTTCATTTGGGGGTGGGGCGGTCTGGGGGGTAAATACTAATTCTGAAGGGGGGTCTGGGGGCGGCAGCCCCCCAGTAATGGGGGGTCTGGGGGCGAGAGCCCCCCGGCGGGGTCAAGGGGCAGAGCCCCTTGTCGGGGGGTCCGGGGTGCAGAAAGCCCCCCAAGGGAGAAAATTTTTAATTTAAGGCGCTAAAATACACTAGAAATTTTAATTCCAGATGATGTTTATTACAAAATTTAAGGTTTTTTTATCACTTTACATTTAAAACAGGTGTTTAAAACGTTAGGAAATAAAAGGTTAATAATGTTTAATTAATGTTTTTTGAATAATAAAAGAAAAAATGAAGTATATGACATAAACAAGGTAATAAACACTCCGCGCAAAGCGCGGAAAATTTTTTTTAGCCCTTTTATAACGCTTAAAAATTTTTCTCTGGGAGGCGAATTCGGGGGGGGTGTCCCCGGGTACCCCAAATTTAAGAGGGGGTGTCAGCAAAATCCGAAATTTTGGGGGGTATAACCCCCCCAACCCTCCCCCTGCCCACCTATGGTTTTTTTAAACCATAATAACTTTAATGATTGTTCTTTTTAAAGGATAATACTACATTTTATTAAATAAAACAGGGATATTTTGGTGTAAAAAGGGTGTAAAAGTATAAATATGTGTAAAAAAATTACGTATTTGGAAGAAAATTTAGTATAAAAAAATACCTAAAATTTTCCCGAGGGGGGAGTTCAGATTTAAAAATCTAGAGGGGGGTCAGGGGTAAAAAATTCGGAAATTTGAAGGGAGGGGGGACCCTGGATTTTCGTGGGTCCTAAAATTTGGAGGCTAGGGGGATGTGGACCCCACCCTGACCCCCCTTTCTTACCTATGTATGTTACACAAATGTTCCCCTGCTTTCTCTCGGGCACGAGTACCTATGTTTATTATTTTTAATGTTTTAGTTCACCCTAATCGATCAGCATCTGGACGGTGTGGTGTCCCGGCTGCCGGACTTGGCGGCGGAGTGCCGCGCCTTCCTCCAAGAAGCGCAGAAGATAGGGGGACGTCGAGCGGCCAACAGCCTTACCCTCCACAAACACCCGCAAATACTGGAAGTTCTGGAAATACCGCAGGTATAATAACTTTTGTTTTTATTTCGGTTGTTTACTCGAATAAGTAAAATCAGGGAGGCCGTAAGGGCAGTGGCGTGCCCAGGGGGGGGCGGCCGCCCCCCCCCCCGAAATCCGGCGAAGCCGGATTTTTTCGTAAGGGGGGACCCTTACGTTTTTTGAATTTTGGGAGAGAAAATTTTTTTCTTAAATATTAATACAGAAACTTTCCTGATGCCTTCCAAAAGCATATTAATAGTCAAAAAACCAAATTTTCCCCGCTTCGCGGGTAGTTTAAATTGACAATTTATCTCAGTTTTTCAATTTCAAATCGATTTTGCCGCTCAATAGTTAAGGCATACATGTTAAATAAAACTACTAAAACACTATTAACCTTTTATTAACGTTTTAAACACATGTTTTAAGTGGATAGGAATAAAAAAACCTTAAATTTTGTTTTAATTATCATCTGGAATTAAAATTTCTAGTGTATTTTAGCGCCTTAAATTAAAAATTTTCTCCCCCCGGGGGGCATTCTGCCCCCTGGACCCCCTACAAGGGGCTCTGCCCCTTGACCCCGCCTGGGGGGCTCTCGCCCCCCATACCCCACATTTCCGGGGGGCTGCCGCCCCCCAGACCCCCCTCAGGGTTAGTATGTACCCCCCCCCCAGACCGCCCCCCCCGAAATGAAATCCTGGGCACGCCACTGCGTAAGGGGGGCCTTTATCTAGGGGATCCTTAATTTCAAGGTCACGGGGGGACGTGGACCTCCCATGCTCATGTATAGTTAGAATACCCAAACCGGTCTATGGTTCGAAATCATTCTCCCCAGTTTTTTATTGCATTGACTTCCAAACTTGAAATTAGAAGTAGTTACAATTAAAAATCATTTTGAAGCCATTTTTTTCTTTCAAATTTTCGAAGTTTAACACTTTCACCTTTTTGTTAAACACCCTTTTTGAAATTCAACGGTTGTTAATCCCCCTCCGTCTCGATGTTTAAGTGAAACCAAACTTCATGCAGCTACATACCCCCTGTCCATGTGTGGTAGCAGATTTTTATTCCTTTTTCCCAGCAGCCTAAAATTTTAGAAACACCTAAAGTATTCTAAACAAGCCCGCGTGCTCTAATGGTTGTTTTTAAATTCGCTCACTAGTAATACTAACCAACACGAAGCCATTAAGTTCATAATTCGCAGGTGTAAACGTTTATTATGTACTTAAATTTAATTAATAACTTAACTTTTAGAGACGTAACCAGAGGCAGGAGGAGGCGGGCGCCCCCAAAATGGTCGCCAGATGCCAGGTGGTAAAATTTGGGGGTTTTCAGAGGCTAAAAATTGAAAATTTTCTAGCGCCTCGCAAATCGCTCAGCGCCAAACTATAAAATATTTTTGGTACCACAATTGACCCTCAAAAAGCAAAAAAAAATTCCGTTTCGCTTCGCTCAGCGGTCAACAGTTATGCGGCCATGATATGCATATTTCTCACAGTTTATCTTGTTATTGAAAAAATCAATATTTTAATAAACAATAAGTACTACACATCGAGCAAAACAAACAATCATATTTGGTTGATTTGTGTATATGCCGTTCCCCTTCCTAAAATTTCCAGCCGCCTATAGCTGGGTAATTTTTTTCATATGGGTACCATAAGCATGAAGATGCTGCTTATCTACTTTGATTTACAGTGTGGGTGTAGCCAGGGTCTAAAAGGTCTCTAAATCCCTTTTTTGTAAAATCCAGGTTTTGCAAACGTCTGCTAATATAATTTTTACCTAAGAAAACATGCTTTTACCGCTAAAACATTAGATAATACGTTTTTAGGCCAAAACAGTGTATTCTACAGCTTTATCTACGTTTATCTCTGCCTTTTCAATTTTTTTAAAAATTAGGAAGGGGCTCCGTCCCTCTCTTCCCCCCGAGATTTTTTTGTACTGAAATCCGCCCTCCCCCCTCTTCCAAAATGAAACCCTGGGTCCCTGCTCACTTTAATACCTAATTTTGAAAACTGTATATTATTATTATGCCCATGTTCAACAACAAATTAATTTGACTCTGTTGTTTAGGTGATGGACACATGTGTGCGAGCCAACTACTGGGAAGAAGCGTTGGAACTGGCCCAGTATGTTTCGAAACTCCAGCGGCGCCTAGGGCACATTCCCATCATACAGGTAACGCGCTGCCTTATTTAGGGAGTAGTATTAGTTGGAAAATTGTATTTTATTGATGGCAGATAAAGGCATAAATATTTAAAACGTATTTTAACGTTTAAAATTGCAATATTTTAAAATAGACTCATACCTGTATGCTGTATCCAGTTTGCAATGCATAATTTATGTTGCTTTCAGCTATAGTATTGTTAATTCTACTGAACAGTAGAATTTAAACTAATGCATCACCAAACATTTGGTGATGTATTAGGTTTTCTTCCTTCTTTTTAGCACTGTTAGCTCTTGTGCACCCGATGAGAGCGTGTGTAATTCTCGGGGGTGCGGCAGAAACATTCTCATTATCAAATTGTAAATTTAAATCAACCTAAATTTCAGTTTCAATCATTGTCATAGGTGCAGGTGGGCAGCTTTCTGGTCTTTGGAGGGGATATACCCGGATTTACTGTTTTTGGAATGGGCTTTTCGAGGTACCCCCAAATGTTGGGAGGGGGGTGTTGAGTGTTGACAATATTCGAGATTTTTTGGACGGTAACCCCCCACTCCCCTATTTTCATTTTTGTATTGTTTAGCTTTTAAAAATTATATTAAAAAATACACACTTTTACATAATGAAAAAGTCATTGTTATTTAAACAAATGCTGTTGTTTATTTCGTATCAAAATACTACTATTTTATCAATTCAAAATTAACCAAAAATTTTTAAAATAAAAAACTTTAAATAATTTTTATTTATGAACATGCAATTAGTAAAAAGTCTTCTATTAATATTAATACATAGTTTATTGTGTTAATTTTTATAAATCTATTCTATAGCTTATTATAACTTGTTTACTTTAGAGTTCTTTTTATAAAATTTTTTCCCTTTTTATTATTTAATTATAAAAAAAATGTAAAAATAGGTACTAATTTTTAAAATTGCCGTTTTTGGATATAAATTGAAATTTAGAATAAAGATAGTACTTAAAATTTTTTGAAGGGGTAGGGGATGGGTAAAAACTCTAAATCAAGGTGACAAAATTCGGGAATTTCAAGGTGGGGCTTCCTGGGAAGCCAGCAGAGAGAGTGGGCCGGGCACTCCAGTCAGGTGGTTGCTCATGTATACTCGTATTTCTAAACGTCATAATTGGAATAATGTGCTCATTCCCCTAATATTTCAGAGCATAGCCAAAGAAGTGGAATCCCAACGGCAGCTTCTATTGGAACAGTTGGTGGATCAGCTGCACACCCAGCTAAGTCTGCCCCAGTGTCTCAAAGTGGTCGGCTATTTGCGACGCTTGGGCGCCTTTACGGAAACTGAACTCAGAGTCAAGTTTCTGCTGGTAAGCTTAGATTTTTCGCCCCTCCTGGCTTGCCTTAGCGCCTGCACTTTGCGTAATCTGCATAGGGTAGATAAGTTTCAGGTAATGCGACAACACAAAAATCATTATTATGTTTAAAAATAAATTTAGGTGTTTTATAAAAAAAGCTTAAAGTAGGCAGTATTTGTATGCGTATAGTTATTATAATCAGTTTTAGACAGTATATACTGCTTTCAAGACTCCAAAATTTTTTGTTTTCTTCATTATTTTGTCTGTAAAATTTCCCAAAATATATTTAGAAAGCGTCTATATACATCGTTCATCACATCAATATTAATAATGTGATTTAATCCGCGGGCTCTTCCTTAACGTCAATAGTAGTGATCAGATAGTCCTTAAAGGAGCACTGTCACAAATCAAAATCCTATATCGCCCAACCCGGACTGCTCCTTTAATACTGAACCAATCGAGCTGAATTTTAAAAATGTTGTAGCCTTGTAGTGGAGCACTCCAAATCCCGAATTTGAGATAGGTAGGTTTGGTATTAAAGGAGCAGTCCGTTTCGGGCGATATAGGAATTTGATTTGTGACAGTGCTCCTTTAAGTAATGTATGAACATTACTGTGAAATTTTTAGGCGAGGGACAGTTGGCTGCGCGGTCTGTTGGCGGCCATTCCGGCGGACGAACCCTATCAGCACATTACGAAAGTGATGGAGCAGTCCCGCGTCCATCTCTTCGACATCATCACTCAGTACAAGGCTGTCTTCGCTGACGACGACCCCACCGGAGCCTTCAGCGGAGCCCTCTCGGCACAAGGAGGTGGGTGACTCTAAAATTATTATACTTACTGATAGATTTTAATTGGAAAAAGTCAGTGTTAGCTAGAGTATAACTCAAATATCCCCATTTTTAGTGTTTTTAGTACTGGGACCTCCCAAATTTTAAGGGGGGGTCCGAGGTATCGCCAAATTTTAGGGGGGTCTGCAGTAATCAAAACTTTTAGGGGATATAACTCCCCCCCAACTCCCCCCTACCCACCTATTCCCCCCACTAACAAATTAATCCCGAAACTGCCGACGCATTCCTTCCCTTTAATTTTTTAGGGTTCCAGTATTAAAACACTAAATAAAGAATATTTCGCTCCCCTAAAAATATGTTTTTCAAGTATCCCTCTCCCGAAATCCAGAAAGCTAGTTGCCCGTGCCCACCTATGCTAGATAAATTCCAAGACTTAAATATATTTTTGAATTATACAAAATTAGGAGAAATCTATTTCCCTTTTACTTTGAAGTAATAAGACGGGGTTAATTTTAAAATTTTTTTTAGCATTGGGATTGGGGATAAACCGCAATTCTAATGATTCTTTTTGTTGAAAATACGGTTAAGATCCATCTTAACTGTTTTGAATGAACAATGATATATAACTGAGCATAAATAATTTTTTTTAAAAAGTGTTCATTTTGATATGTTTTCTAGTTTGTTAAGCTGCTAACTGTGAATATCCCGTTTTATTTAGGTTTCGGGCGTTCAGTGGCCACACGTGAAGAATTACCGACAAACTTTCCTGCAATTTTTCAAGGATGGCTTTTTCAAAAGATTAATGTAAGTGGTGTTTTTGTTTAGATTTTTCAAACACATTAGCGCAACACTTACTATTATCACTTCTTAGGGACCCGGACATTGTTAGTCTTTGTAATTTGAAATTCCATCATAAATCAGCAGCCCCACGGGTCGAAAATTTTTGGGGGTATCCGTATCAACCAAAGCTTCCATTTTTAGTGTTTTTCGTTCTGTGACGGTAAGACCTCCAACAGAGCCGCTAAGCTCAACCTTTTAAATGAAGAATCTACTCAGAAAGTTAGTTGAAAAAAGTAGAGATCCGTAGCTATTTCAGCCGTGGCAAACATGACTAGTAATAAACTAACCTGTAGGTATTTTAGGAATTCCTGGCCATCTTGGATGCAGACTTGCGGAAAGGAGTGGGCGGGCGGCTGGACTCCGTCTTGGCCCAGTGCATGTACTTCGGCCTGTCCTTCGGGCGGGTGGGGGCGGATTTCCGCTCCCTGGTATGCCCCCTGTTCGAAGGGGCGGCCGCGCGGGAATTTCACTCGGCACTGGACGCGGCCACGGCACGGCACGTTTTTTCCAAAGATTTTTTAGTTTATTTTAGTTTTTTTATATTAAATTTCCAGTTTAACGTGACAAGAAAAAGTTTTTAGAAAAAGGAAAATTGGTAAATAAGTTTAAAAGGGCCAAAACTTTGAGGGAGGCAGGTATTTAGTTCTGCTCTGTTTTTCTGTGTGGTGAACAAGGATAAGAAGGTTCTAGAGGTGGAAACTGGTTAAAGATGGAGTATGCCTTAAACGACAAAAGTTCGGTAAAATTTGAGTGGGGTTCGGTTTCACTATTTTGTTTATTAATCAATATTTGGTAGCTTACTCCGAAATAGTTTTTAAAAAATGATTTTTTGTTTGTGAATTTTTTAAAGCTGTATATTTTAAAACTTTTGTTTGTTTGTTTTTTGAGCAGGAAATCCGAATCGATTTCCGGGATTCGCTTCTCACTCTGGGAAAATATTATAGAAAGTTGTTGTTTTTTTACTTTTTGCTCCCATACACCAAAATCTGGGGTTTTTTTGTCCGTTTCGGAAAAATACTTGAACTATGGTACTGATATTGTTGTTTTTTTATAAAATGTTTCGCGTGTTAATTTTAGAATGCTACGTTTCCCTTCATGTTGTTGACTATTTTTAGATTGCTTCACGAACTGAGCTCCGAACACTTTCTGGACAATCCATCTAATTTTGGAACCCATTCGTCTACCACTACTGCCACCTTTCTAGCTGTTGAAAGTCAAAGTACGTAATTTTAATTTACAATTATTTTATTTACAATACAGTGCGCAGTAAATGTGCAGTAAAAACACCATGGCTGTTTAACTATTCGTTTGTGTTTTTTTTTTCAAAGCGTTTTTCCATTAATTCAATGTTCTTTGTTTGATTAGTGAAGCCAAACAGACAAAATGAGTTGTGCGGCAGAACATTAAAGGGTACCCCTTGACTTGGCATAGCTAATTTAATTATTTTTAATAACTTTGTACATTAAATTTTATTCAAATACAGTAGTAGGTACCTAAGTTTTAAGCCCACCTTTTTGTACAGGCGAAACAGCAAGCCTCTTACTTCCCAACCTAGGAAGATGTTTTTTGTCGCGCCTACGCCCAAACTGCGCGTGTGTCCTTTGCCAGTGGCCAGGGTTTCCATCAACCCTGGTGTGGTCCGTCCGGCACGCTTCTCGCCTTGCTCACCCCCTCTTCCCACTCCCGGAGGAGCTCAGCAACTGCAACGGGGTTTGCCCAAAGGTCCTCTGGTCCCAAGGTCGTGTTAATGTTTATGCATGTGAAAAGATGTTGTGTTGTGTGTATTTGTGTTTTGCATAGCGGGCAGTTTGGTGATGTGTGTTGTGTAGGATTTATTTTGTGTAGGTAGGAGTAGAGGAAAGGAGATTTCCCCGCCCTGAGTTGGGCGAGGGTTCTCCTGACCCCGCAATGAAAATTTTCTTCCTCGTTGCTTATTGCTGGTGCTTTTGTT
>JASAMX010009819.1:0-13476 GCA_030248175.1 Microlaimidae sp. YZB2_3 | reverse complement strand
ATTTGTTGTACGTTCAGTTACGTATTGCTATATTGTTTTTTGATTTTGAAGGAAAAATAGGTTAAAAACACTAATTTTAGGTCAAAAAGCCCTTTTTATTGCATTTTTGGTTTTTTTTTATTTGCTTAAAACATTCATTTTGACCTCAAAACTTAAGTTTGGAGGCAGTTAGAAGTCATTTTAAAGACATTTTTTTTCTTCATTTTTCCAAAATTGGGGGGGGGTTAACTTTTCTCTCCCCCACTTCTGAGTGGGGGGCGGGGTTAAACCCAACTTCTCAGAATTTGGGGTGGGGGTTAACCCCCCCCCACCCCCCTGTGCCCATGTATGTGTTCAAGTAACCTCTCTTTAAGAAAGTATCACGATCAGGGAAACGGTTACGCAACTAAATAACAATCGGTTACATAACAGTTTTTTTTGCTCGCGCGTTTTTTTTTCTTCCTGACAGAGAGCGGTTACGCCCTTAAAACTTAGGGCTCAAATTTTTAAGCCTGGAAGAGTTAGCTTTGAGTAGTTATCCAATCGTTACTGTTAGTATTGAAATGCTCACATGAGCTGATTATTATTTATAGAACAAACTTAATTTACTGGATAAAAATAAAATATAAAATTGTAGAACAAACAAAGCATAGAATATAAATGTAGTGAGAAACTTATGTTAACCATGTGGCCATAATTTTAGGGTTAACTTTTTCATTTTTGGGCGAGGGGAGCAAAAAAACGGGGGGAGGCAAATCTTCTAATAAAACGGGGGGGGGGTTCCAGACCGTGATAGATCTGTTAATTTATAATAAGAGTACTTCAACGATACAGGTACGCAGTAACAATGAATATGCATGAATAGTATTTTGCTTTAAAGTTACATAAAACATCAATAGGTAACTTTTAAATAAGCAATAAAAATCACGAAAACCATAAGACTTTACCCGCAATGTGTGCGAATATCAAGAAACAAAAATAACATAAAATCAAACAGTAATTTGATAAAAAAACATTTTGCTTTGTAGTTAACTTCATTATTACTAAATCTGTGCTTCAATTGATTTCCAAATATATTCTCGAATAAAGATGTCCACAGGAAGCATTGCTTTAGCACAACTTAGGGCGTATTCCTCGTAATCCTCAAAAGGGAAAGAACTTTCTATCTAAAAAATACTAACTGTCAGACCTGTTCACTGCCCCCGGGGTGGTTTTATTGGGAGGGCAATTCCAAAACGGGGGGGGGCAACTTTTTTGAAACGAGGTGTGTGGCAATAAAACGGGAAAGAAAGCAGGGGAAAAAGAAAAAAAAAGAGAAAAAAGCAGAAAAAAGAAAGGAAAAGAGAAAAAAAGGACAAAAAAAGCGAAAATAAGGTAAAAATAGGTCTAAAATGGCTTAAAATGTATTGAAATAGGGTAAAAACTGCAAAAAATTCGCGATAATGGCGCCATTATAGGTAAAAAATGGCGTCATAATTTTTGGGTACTTTTTTCATTTTTTTACGGGGGAGGGCAATAAAACGGGGGGCAAAACCCCAAATAAAGCGGGGGGCATTTACAGACCGTGCACAGGTCTGCACTAGCACTGTATAGTTTAAATAAAATAAAGTTTATATGTGGATCATTTGTCAAACAAATAAATATTTATGGATAATTTTATAGTCACGCTACTCTCGCAAATTAAAAAAAACCCTGATAAATAAAACTGGTTGGTATGCTCAAGGTTTAATAGCACTGAAGTTAATCTGAGATTAACAATTTTGGCCACATGGTTAACATAAGTTTCTCACTACATTTATATTCTATGCTTTGTTTGTTGTACAATTTTATATTTTATTTTTATCCAGTAAATTAAGTTTGTTCTATAAATAATAATCAGCTCATGTGAGCATTTCAATACTAACAGTAACGATTGGATAACTACTCTAAAGCTAACTCTTCCAGGCTTAAAAATTTCAGCCCTTAGTTTTAAGGGCGTAACCGCTCTCTGTCAGGAAGAAAAAAAAACGCGCGAGCAAAAAAAACTGTTATGTAACCAATTGTTATTTAGTTGCGTAACCTGTTTCCCTGATCGTGATACTTTCTTAAAGAGAGGTTACTTGAACACATACATGGGCACGGGGGGTTGGGGGGGGTTAACCCCCACCCAAATTCTGAGAAGTGGGGTTTAACCCCCCCCCCCACTCAGAAGTGGGGGGGGAGAAAAAGTTAACCCCCCCCCCAATTTTGGAAAAATGAAGAAAAAAAATGTCTTTAAAATGACTTCTAACTGCCTCCAAACTTAAGTTTTGAGGTCAAAATGAATGTTTTAAGCAATAAAAAGCTCAAAAATGCAATAAAAAGGGCTTTTTGACCTAAAATTAGTGTTTTTAACCTATTTTTCCTTCAAAATCAAAAAACAATATGGGTAAAATGCACTCCAGAAAAAAAACGATATGGGTATTTTGCGTTTCTCGGATTTTAACCCCCCCCCCCTAATTTGGGGTTTAACCCCCCCCCACTCCGGACCAACTTGCCCATGTATGCTTGAACACCCTGCTATTTTCACCCTAAAGGAAATAATTTTCAGTTTACCGGATTGATCAATCTTTTTAGTAAGATTATTTGATCAATACTGATAGTATGTTTTCCGTGTGGCGAAAATCGGTAATCTCAGATTAACTTAAGTCCAAACCTTAAGCATGCCACCCAGGTAGGTAAGGCCCCCACGCCTCACAAGGGCTTTTAGAGCGTGGCGTGAGTTCAGAAATATTAATATGAAATTTATTTTGAAAAAAAAATTATACATCTACATCCCGCCAAGGGACACTCAATCAGCAACAGCAGAAAACAACCAAATAACAGACACAACACACATCATACATCAACACACCCAGCAAGACGACACTATTATCACAGGCGAAATAAACGCACACTCTCCTCTGTGGTTTTCTCCAAAAGAAGATCGCAAAGGAGAAGCAATAGCGAACACAAACACAAACTCAAAACACACACACACCTACGTGCAAACCAACAGCAACCAACCAACCAACAAACATTACAGCAATCCCAACACACATTAACAACATCCACTCATGGCAAAAACTACATGCACTCAATTCAGACCTTCTAACAATACTCACAGAACTATACTCACAGCACTAAACATGCACACACAAAAGCAAAGCAACAATACACCAAAACAACATTCACTAAACTACAAAAAGCAAACTGGCAAGCTCTCACCGCATACAGATAGAAGACAACATACAAACGCTCCGATCCACCGCAAACATACATCAAACAAACAAAGCATTAGAAAACTTATTTTTCAAGCAGACAAATCACATATTCCCAAAGGACAAAAAGCAAAAAAAAACATAGAACTTTTCCCAAACCAAAAAAACATAGAACTTTCAAAAAATATCATACAACTCACAAAAAAACGCGACGCCCTTAGGCAAACAGACCCCACATATTCAAACATACAACAGCTAAACAAAAAAATCCAAAAACAAATAGCAAAACATAAAGCAAACATCTGACAGCAACCCATCACAAAACACTTCACCCACAATAAGACAACTCTCACAAACTATACGACACAATAGAAGAACTCAAGTAACAAAAAAACAATTCACAGTACAAAAAAAAATTGCAATCACATTCAACACAAAAACAATCACTTGTCCATACACAGCTATTTACTAATCTGAAAATAGCAATTTTGGCCAAATCCACATAGTTAACATCATGGATGTTTTTGGGGAGGACAAAGGGGTCCAACCCGTCCTAGAGCCAAAATTTCGGACCCCCCAGAAAAAATCATCCTCCCTCCCCCCAAAGCTCGAGAGCGGTTCGGCCTGACCGACCACCCCCCCCCCCAGCGAGGTTAACCTCCCCCCCTCCCAATCAGTTTAGAAGTATAATTTTTTATTTACTGTCAAAAACATGATTTTTTAGATAAAACAGTGTTTAAATACATTTTTAAGTCTAAATATGTTGTGTTAGTATATAAAATTCAATATTAGACCCAAAAACATTTAAATTATTGATTTAAAAAAACTTTGTTAAAAATTCCGACCCCCCTGACCCTCCCCCCTAAATTCCAAAACGGTCGTACAAGGGGAAAAATAAGGATAGTGGTTGAGCAGGTAGGGGGGGCGGCCATAGATGAGAACGGTCCGGGAAGCTAAGGGGGGGTGGTTACCCGGGGTAAATCGAATTTTGAATTCTAGGAGGGGGTCAGGTGGGGTACGGTGTCCAAAGCAAAACAGTTTTAAGCCATAATAACTTTAATAATTTTTCTTTTTATAGGATAATACTACATTTTATTGAATAAAAAGCTATATTCTGGTGTAAAAAGGGTGTAAAAACATGAATATGTGTTAAAAAATCACGTTTTTTGAAAGAAAATTTAGTATAAAAAAGTACCTAAAATTTTCCCGAAGGGGGAAGGGGGGGTCAGATATAAAATTCTAGAGGGGGGTCAGGGGTAAAAAATTCGAAAATTTGGGGGGAGGGTGGGGGCCCCAGGATTTCCGTCTAGGGGGGGTCCTAAAATTTTGACGCTAGGGGGGGGGTCATTCCACCCAGCCCCCCCCCGTTCTCATCTATGGGGGCGGCCACCCCCCCCCCCAAATGGTAGCCAGATAGTAAATTTTGGGGGTTTTCAGTGGCTAAAAATTCAAAATTGTCTAGCGCCTCACTTTCTATAGTATACATACATATTCTATCATAGTATACATACATACTTTCTATAGTATACATACATGTTTCTATAGTATACATATATATTCAGTGTTCTTGGGCCTTTGCTTTTTCTTTTGTACATTAACGATCTTCCTGATTGTCTTAAAAACAACACTCAAGTAAAACTTTTTGCCGACGACGCCAAACTGATAAAATAATTGATAATATGGGATCATTCACAGAGTTTCAATCCGACTTAGATAATTTTTCCAAATGGGCTAACACGTGGCAATTAAAAATTGCTTTAAAAAAATGCAATGCTTTACGTTTGGGTAAAAATAGTATAAGTAAAACATTATCTTAACCAAACCCCTATAGAAAATGTAGACTCTGTAAATGACCTTGGTATAATTATTACAAAAGACTTAAAATCATCTTTACATTGTTCCCAAATCTCAAATAAAGCTTCTCGTATAGTTTTTTTGCTATTTCGTGCTTTTACGTCTAAAGATAAGAATCTCTTACTTAAAGCCTACCGTACTTATGTTTTACCTATCTTAGATTTTGAGTCGGTTGTTTGGTCACCATATTTAATAAAAGATAAACAAAAAATCGAAAATATCCAGAAAAATTTTTCAAGGCGACTTTTTGCTCATTGTGGCATGCAAAAAACCAGCTATAAAAACCGTCTAATCGAACTTAAGCTTGACAGTTTAGAGTCTAGACGACTAAAAGCAGATCTCTGCATGTGCTACAAAATAATTAACGGAAATGTCGACACTGATGCACAAATTTTTTTAGAATCCAAACAAATAAAATAACAAGAAGCAGTGGTTACAAACTGGAACTTAATAAAGTTTGATTAGATGTGGCGAAATATTTCTTTAGTAATCCAGTAATAAACTTGTGGAACAAACTTCCAAACCACGTAGTTAGCTCTTCTTCTTTAAATATCTTTAAATTTAGATTAAATAAACATTTCGAAGTTATTTGATGTAATTTTGTTCCCTATTTATAGTTTGTTTTTTTCCACAATAATTATTTTTCTACATATGTAAATTCTTTTTTTTGTGTTGTATGTTGTATTAGTTTGACATTTAGCGGCTCACATTAGCTGTAATTATATTATTACCTGTGCAGCTGTTGTTTATTAGATTGATGTACTGCATTGTATTTATACTGTATGTATTTCTTTCTTTTAAATAAATAAATAAATAAATATATCTCGCTATTTATTTTGCCTAATGCTAATGCTAATGTTATTTCAAAGTTAGTACAATATTTTTTATAAGTAATAAGTACTGTACTACACAGAAAGCAAAACAAACAATCATAATGTGTTTGGTTTACAATGTGGGTGTAGCCAAGGGGTCTGAAAGGTCTCTAAATTCTTCTTTTTTTTTGTAAAATCCAGGCTCTGCCAATGTGTGCTAATGTAATTTTTAACTAAGAAAACATGTTTTTACCGCTAAAAACATTAGATAATACGTCATTAGGCCAAAACAGTGTATTATACAGCTTTATCTACGTTTATTCCTGCTTTTTTAACGTTTTCAAAAAATTAAGGGGGGCGGGGGGATGGGAGGGGGCTCCGCGCTATGCCTCTCCGAAATTTTTTTTGTACTAGAATCCGCCCCTCCCCCCCCAAAAAAAATGAAACCCTGGGTACGCCCCTGGCTAACATACTAACAGTAAACTACTCTAGTTTACCGAATGATCAATCTGTTCAGCTAGATTATTTAATTGATACTGATAGTTATAGTATGTTTTCCGTGAGGCGAAAATCGGTAATCTCAAATTAACTAAACCCGAAACCTAAAGCATGCCACCCCAGGTAAGTAAGGCCCCACCCCTCACAGGGGATTTTAGGAAGTTGTGTGAGGTCAGAAATATTAATATGAGATTTATTTTGAAAAAATATTATAAATAATAAAGTAAAAAAAAAACTAAACAAACAAAAAACAAAAAAAAAACTTTAAATAAAATAATAATTTATATAGAAATTAATATTTTAAAATTTACTTACCTACTTGTTTTTTTTAACTTACTTATTGTGTTCTCCTTTATTTTTTCCTTGCGTCTCAATTGTTTTTGGTTGCTTTCTATAATTAGATGGTGGTGGGGACCCTATCTCACACCAGTCCCAAAGCCTGCGCATGGCAGGTGATCTTTGCGTGGGAGTACTATTTTTGACCAAAAAAAAATTTTTTTTTGATTTGAGAGTTGCGCCGCCATGTTGACTTAAAATATATTTAGTTTTTTGTGTTTTGGAAGAAAACAAAGCGCTGCCTCCATTCGTAGGCTAGACCGCAATGGTCACACGGTAAGGCCTAGGCCCCCTCCCCGCGCAAGGCATTATGCATACAAGTCATAGTGTGGTAATTACCTCACCAGGATGGCAATGGCGGTTTTGGATAACCAAATCAACCACGAACTCCAGTGGCACAATTCCCAGAGTATGCTGAGAGGGGGACACTTCTGTTTGGTGGTTTACTTTTAAGGTAGAACACCACAGTTTGCTTTTGACGGCAGATCTTTTCTAATTAACTTTTACTAACGTAATTTGACCTGCTGATTCAATTTTTGACATTCATTTTTCTAAAAAAAATGTTATCGTCCACAATCATTATAAAATAACACCAATAAAATACATGTCAAAAATACAATACATAAATAAGATTAATTACCAAAAATATTTTATTTTTTCATTTTTCCTTTAGCGTATCTTGAATAATCAACACTTTTTTTAATTAAAAAGTTAAAAATAAAAAAAATTGTTTGCGATGTTAAAAATATTCCCTGCGGAAGACTCGATCACTCGAACCTACGGGTCCGAGGCTATGAGTCCGACGCTCTAACCACCGAGCTACTGGCCCATCTGAGGTTCCTTCCGTAAAAGCTGGTTTTTGAAATGTAGTTTCTCGTCGTCAAATCAAAAAACATAAAATGAAAATTAAAAAATTTGATTTACTCAGATTTTAATGAAAGTTTGGAAATAGTTAGACACAAGTTAAATCAATATTTTGAATTGTATTTGATTACACAACTAATTCAGAATTTTTTATTTGATTTTTCTTTTAAAAACATTGAATTTTTTTATTTTCTTAAAATTTTGAATTACGTTTGACTCAGGGACGTAGCCAGGGGGGGGGGCGGGGGGGGGGGGGGGGGGGGGCCGCCGCCCCCCCCCCCCGAAACGGTCGGACGGGAGAGAAAAATAAGAGTACTGGTTGGACGGGGGGAGGGCGTCTGCCCCCCCCCCCCCGAAATAGTCGCCAGATCGTAAAATTTGGGTGTTTTCAGATGTTAAAAATTCAAATTTTTTAGCGCCTCGCTAATCGCTCGGCGCCAAACTTTAAAATAATTTTAGTACCCCAATGGACCCCCAAAAACCAAAAATTTGTTCCGCTTCGCTTCGCTCAGCGGTCTTTTTCTATAGTATACACACACATATCTCGTTATTTATGTTGCCTGATGCTAATGTTATTTCAAGTACTACACAGAAAGCAAAACAAACAATCATATTGGTTGATTTATGTACCTCCCCCCTCCTAAATTTTCCTGCCGCCTATAGCATTGGCTCGGATTTTTTTCATATAGGTAGAAAACATGGAGCCGAGATGCTGCTCACGTGCTTTGGTTAATGTGGGTTTAGCAAAGGGGTCTGAAACTAACGTCTCTAAATTCCTTTTTTGTAAAATCCAGGCTCTGCCAATGTGTGCTTATGTAATTTTTAACTGAGAAAACATGTTTTTACCGCTAAAAACATTAGATAATAGATTATTAGGCCAAAAACAGTGTATTATATAGCTTTATCTACGTTTATCCCTGCTTTTTTAACGTTTTCAAAAAATAAGGGGGACTTTCCCCCCCCGAAAAAAAATTTCGGGGGGGGGGGGGGGGGGGGGGGGGGGGGGGGCTCCCCCCGAAATTTTTTTTTGTACTACAATCCGCCCCCCCCCCCCCCAAAATGAAACTCTGGCTACGTCCCTGGTTTGACTCCAAACCACATCTAAAAAAATGTCTTCTATTTTTCGTTAACTTTCTATAAAATTGCAGCAAAAACTGAACGAATCAATTTTTTATAATATGGCCAAAAACTGTTTTTTGAGCTTTAAATTCATCGAACTATATCTCGAAATTTTACAACCGGTAAACAATGAAATTATTACTGTTGGATATAATCATAATCTGAACTTTCGATCGCAGTATACTTTTGTTGGACAAAAATTAATATCTAAGTTGATATCTAACTTTTAGTAAAGATCGTCATAACTGTGGTGTTCTACCTTAAAAACTTTGTTTTGTTTTTGAACATAATTACAGAAAAATAATAAAAAAAACAACATGTTCTTAATTAGATTTGAAATGCCGATCCTTCTCCTATGGAATGGAAATGCTATTTTTATACTGCCGTACCTTTAGGATCTATAATAAATTGTACATAATTGACAGTGCCTTCCATACCTTCCTTGTTATATATTACTAACATAACATAACCAATAATTTTACATGAACATTCATAAATATTAGTAAAACATAACACGAAAAAAGTTAACCAGCGTTTTAACTAATCTTGCCGCATTTCATAATGATTTTTATTTGTTTCATCATTAAATAACTATAAAAGTTTAAAGAAGACAGATAGCATTAAAACATCAACAGTGGCAAGTTAGGCCGAATATGTGTGTTACCAAAACTATAGAGATGGACATATATAGCCTGAAGCCGACCAACTTGTCTTGTCATCTTTCTGCGTCGTAAGAATGACTCGTCAATTTTTTTTGGAAGTTAAAAACCTTACACTCACATCAGTTCAACAATTAAAATACACAAACAACACCCAAACAACCGAACCATAACCCTTGTCCGTCCTTGTAAAACCAGACTTTCCAATCTATCTGTGGGAAATCGCCCAGACTTAAAATATCTGACATAAATTGACTGTTTTGCGAAGACACTACATACTTGAAGAGATCCATCCTTAAGTGTAATCATAATATCGATATCTGTATATTTGCATCTGGTTCGAAACTGAAGGACTCTGTCAAAGATCTCCTCTCCAGCAGTGAAGCGAACACACAAAACGTCCTCGTCTGGTAGAACCTATAAAATTAAAAAAAAAAAACAAAACAAAAAAACGTTTGTCTGTTTCCAAATTTTAGGGGGGAGGTGTCCGGGGTACCCCCAAATTTTAGGGGGGGGGGGTGTCGGCAGTAATCGATGCTAAAAATGGGGTATAATAATGTGGTATACCCAAAACAATTTTTGGAAAACAACCAGCCAAAATATCGGGGGTCGGGTATACCCCCATCCAAAATTCGAAAGGCTGACCACCTAAGATTGGATGTGAAATATTTTTTAATTCGCATAAAACAATTTGAAAACCCTAATAAATTATTGTCCAAGTAAATTTTTGGAATCAGGCAAATTTTAGGAGATCTCACTTATTTAAAGATAGATCTCACTTATTTAAAATTAGATCTCACTTATCGAAGATGCAAATAAAATGATGTGAATAGATTTTCTTTCAATGCACCCTGATAGTCAAATCCGCTAAGGACAGTAATTTTTTCCAAACCTTTGCTATATTTCAAAACGTTTTCAAGCTCTATATTAGTCTGAACATACATACAGCGTTAGGGGGTTAACCTCCCTGCTGCAGATTAGTTTAACTCACCACTCAGAAGTCAGGAGGAAGGGAAAAAAGGTTAACTCCACCCATTTTCGAAAAATAAAAATGTCTTCTAACAGCATACAAACTTTTGAGGTCCAAATGAGTGTGTTAAGCCGTAAAAAACTCAAGAATGCTATAAAAATGTTTTTTTGCCTTAAAATTAGATTGTTTTTAACCTACATTTGCTTCAAAATAAAAAAACGATATGGGTAACATGCACTTTAGAAAAAAACGACATGGGTTCTCAGACCTCTGCACTGCCCCCTCCACCTCCCCCGGGATTTTATTGAGGTGGGGGGGCAATTCCGAAACGGGGGTGCACGGGGGGGCAACTGTTTTGAAACGGGGGGAGGCCAAGGGGAGAAAGAACAAAAAAGACAAAAAAGGAGAAAAAAGAAGGGAAAAGGGAAAAAAGGGATCAAGGAAGCGAAAATAAAGTAAAAATAGGTCTAAATGGCTTAAAATGCATTGTAATAGGCTAAAAACTGCAAAAAATCGCGATGATGGCGTCATTACAGGTCAAAAGTGGCGCCGTCATTTTAGGGTATTTTTTCATTTTTGGCGGGGGGGACAATAAAACAGTGGGCAAATCCTCTAAAAAAGCGGGGGGGGGGGGCCAATAAAACGGGGGATCAAATCTTCTAATAAAACGGGGGAGGCACATTTCCAGACCGTGCACAGTTCTGGGTTCTTGTATCATGTATGCCGGTGCACATAGGTGGGCAGCCTCTCGGATTTTGGGGGGTATAGGGGGGGGGGGTCAAATTTTAGGGGAGATTTATGGCAAGACCCAAATTTTGAGGGGGGGGGTGTACCCAATATTTCCGCGCTGCCTTAAAATAGGCTTAAAACGCGTAAAAAATGTAAAACAAGCTTTTAAACGCTTTAAAACTGTGTAAAATTAAAATAAGACCTTATTGCAACTTATGAATTTTATTTTTTAATTCTTTTAATAATAATGTGTTTATATATTTTTAGAATTAGATTAGAAATCGTTTTTTTAATAATTACGTAATAATAGAATAGTAATTATATTGTCTTGATTATAAAGTCAAGTATCACAAACTTTTTAATCCATAATCTTATATTTAATTAAAGATTATATACATACATGGGCCGATGGGCGTAACCAGGGGGGTCTAGACCCCCCTTTTGAGTCGTCAAAGAGAAAAATTTGGAGTTTGGCCCTCTTTTTGGGTTGCCAAGGATAAAAATTTGGGGGTCTAGAACAGTGGCGTTCCCAGAATTTCATTTGGGGGGGGCGGTCTGGCGGGGTAAATACTAACCCTGAAGGGAGGTCTGGGTGGCGGGAGCCCCCCAGTAATGGGGGGTCGGGGGGGAAAAACCCCCCCAGCGGGGTCAAGGGGCGGAGCCCCTTGTCCGGGGGGTCCGGGGGGCCCCAAAAAACCAGAAATGCCCCCCGGAGGAAAAATTTTTAATTTAAGGCGCTAAAATACAATAAAAATTTTAATTCCAGATGATGTTTATTACAAAATTTACGGTTTTTTATCACTTTACATTTAAAACAGGTATTTAAAACGTTAATAAAAAGTTAATAATGTTTAATTATTGTTTGTTGAATAATAAGAGAAAAAAATGAAGATTATGACATAAACAAGGTAATAAACACTCCGCGATAAGCGCGGAAAATTTTTTTAGTCCTTTTATAACGCCTAAAAATTTTTCTCCGGGAGGCGAATTTGGGGGGGGGGGGCTGTCCCCGGGTACCCCAAATTTGAGGGGGGGTGTCAGCAATACCGGTTCTCGGGGGGGTCTAAACCCCCCCCCCACCCAACCCCCCCCCTGCCCACCTATGCCGGTGCACCAGAGAGGGCATCAACCAAAGGAGCGCTGGAAACTGGATATACAAGTAGGTTCATCATGGAGCTCTCTTTTATTAGGTAAACTAAAGATTTTTGAGTTTTTAACACTTTCTATTGTATTTTAATCGTTATTTGCACGTTTTAACCATACATGGGCGCGGGGGAGGGGTTGCGGGGTTAACCCCCCTAAATTCTGAGAGAAGGGGGGTTTAACCACCACCCCGACTCAGAAGTGGGGGGGAGAAAAATTTACCCCCCCCCCCAATTTTGGAAAAATAAAGAAAAAATGTCTTTAAAATGACTTCTAACTGCCTCCAAATTTAAGTTTTGAGGTAAAAATGAATGTTTTAAGCAATAAAAAGCTCAAAAATGTAATAAAAATGGCTTTTTGACCTAAAATTACCGTTTTTTACCTATGTTACTTTCAAAATCGAAAAACGATATGGAGAAAATGTAATTGAGAAAAAAAACCTATATGAGTATGCAGAGGGGATTGTAATGAGTACTAATTATGTTACTAGTATATTGATTCTAAAAATGGCATTTTCAAATCTGAACACCGGTGTTCAAGACTATACACAGAGTTGTGGCTATAAATAAACATAAATATTGCACGCTGCAGCCATATTCTTGCAGGGCTGGTGTGCAGAAATGGTTTTCAACGTTAGAACCAGCATACCAACAAAAAAATTATTTATATTTTTTTTTACATATCATGGGCGGACGCGGTAAGTGTACATGGGGCCCTATCTAGCCCCGCGGCGCCGCGCTAACCATTATTAGAGAAAGTGGTTTAAATTTTCAAATTCAGAACCTTCTTCTTCTTCTTCTTCTTCTTCTTCTTCTTCTTCTTCTTCTTCTTCTTCTTCTTGGTCTTCTTCTTCTTCTTCTTCTTCTTCTTCGTGTTCGTCTTCTTCTTCTTCTTCTTCTTCTTCTTCTTCTTCTTCTTCTTCTTCTTCTTCTTCTTCTTCTTCTTCTTCTTCTTCTTCTTCTTCTTCTTCTTCTTCTTCTTCTTCTTCTTCTTCTTCTTCTTCTTCTTCTTCTTCTTCTTCTTCTTCTTCTTCTTCTTCTTCTTTTTCTTCTTCTTCTGCTTCTTCTTCTTCTTCTTCTTCTTCTTCTTCTTCTTCTTCTTCTTCTTCTTCTTCTTCTTCTTCTTCTTCTTCTTTTTCTTCTTCTTCTTCTTCTTCTTCTTCTTCTTCTTCTTCTTCTTCTTCTTCTTCTTCTTCTTCTTCTTCTTCTTCTTCTTCTTCTTCTTCTTCTTCTTCTTCTTTTTCTTCTTCTTCTTCTTGCTTTATGAGCACATGAACTGAACGAAGTAGGACCACA
>JASAMX010009818.1:0-33107 GCA_030248175.1 Microlaimidae sp. YZB2_3 | reverse complement strand
ACGGGGCGATTTAGTCCCGTGGCGCCGCGCCAACCATTATTAGAGAACGTTAGTAAATTTTGAAATTCAGAACCTTCTTCTTCTTCTTCTTATTATTATTATTATTCCAACGCTCCATCCTTAAAAGCGATATTCCTCATTCGTTTCTGATTGATCAAAAATAAACATGGGCTCATTACAAAGAAGAAGGAATTACGCAACTTTTTTAGGAAGCACTTTTTTCATTTAGGTCCTTGTTATCGATTTATTAATCAAAATCAAAAAATTGAAAAATAGACAAATAAAAACTTCCAACCGCACAATAACAGCCTTTTGGCAACAATAAAGATTGTACAGAGCAGACAACCAACATCCCCTCATAGAAACCGCACAAAAAAAGCCAACCGGTTTTAATTGGTGGCAGAAACAGAAACAGTTCCCAGCGCCATCTGCTTCAACCGCGCGGAAAACGACGAAAACAACAGTACTTTTTTTAATTCTTGCATTGCTGATGACAAAATTAATTCAAAGTTTTATTTATTAAAAAATCACGCGCCGGTAATCATCGGTGGTGCGGGGGTGCCACACTGCAGTTTAACCGACGGCACCGCGCCAACTATACTTAGAGAACGTGAGTAAATTTTGTAATTCATGTTCATCATCTTCTTATTATTATTATTTTTACTTTAAAAATTATAATTGCAATAATTGGCGCACGGCGTCACGCCAACTATATTTAGAGAAAGTAGGTAAACTTTGTCTGGAGTGCAACTGCACTGCACTAACTATAATTAAACACCGTGGGTAAATTTTGTAATTTAAATTCATCTTCTTATTATTATTTTTTTATTTAAAAAAGTGTATCTTGGCAACGGAACGATTATAAACATATGTCATTGCGCAGCTAAAACTATGGTTTATTAGGTTATTTTTTTTAATTTAATTCAAAAAAAGTGGTAGACTAGCCTTGAAAAATGCTCTAAGAATGGAGCAGGAAAAAAGGGCAATTTTTCCCTGGGCGTAAGTTTAGACAGAAAAGATGTGGACTAGGCTGAGAGATGGAGCATAAAGACTGTGGACAGGCAAGATGCATATGCTGCTATAGAAAATTCGCATTTGGATTGGCCAGCTGCTCACTAAATAAAAATTTCTACCATATGATAAATGATTTGTTTATACAGTGATACTACGCAGCACTGTTGCATTTTTTTAGTTCGAATGAAATGTCAATTTAAAAAATCATACTCACAGCAATCTTTGACAAGCGCGAAAACGCCACTTTTTGAAATTAATAGTTGTTTGTTACACATACAAATATAACAGTCTAGTTGTAAAAGTTGGGCTTTTGCGCTTGTCAAAGATTGCTATGAGTATTATTTTTTAAATTTAAATTTCATCAAACTAAAAAAAATGCAATAGTGCTGCGTGACTAGATCAATGTATAAACAAATCATTATCATATGGTAGAAATTTTTATTTAGTGAGCAGCTGGCCAAACCAAATGCAAATTTGCTATAGTCCACTTAATCTCCATCTCAGCCTAGTCCACATCTTTTCTGTCTAAACATACGCCTGGGGAAAAATCGCCCCTTTTTCCTGCTCTATTCTTAGAGAATTTTTCAAGGCTAGTTTAACTATTATGAAATTACAAAATTTATTTATTTTAAAGTTTTGATTTTAAAAAATCAAATAGCCCATTTTTAATATTTGGAATGGTTCAGGCTTTTTTTAAAACTAAAAAAATTATCAAAAAAATTGTAAATTAAAGAACATAAATTTTAATTTAAATTTGTACTTTTTCTTTCAAAATCGACTTATGTTTACAGAAATTATTGCAATTTGAAAAAATGTTTCTTTGATTCTGAAAAAAAATGTTGTTCTGAGTAATGTTTTATACATTGTCTCAATTTAGCGAATTTATACATTTAATATCCTATTTATTTTTAGAGATTTTGCGATTTTTTTAATATTGTAAAAGTTTACAATATCAATAGGTGAAACCAATTATGTCTCTATTATTTTCATTTAAAAATCATTTGTCAAAAATAATTTAATTTCAAAATTTTTTAAAATATGATTTTCTGAATGTTTTTCCTATTGCAATACAATTTAAAATTTGCAACAAAAAACACAGAAACACCAGACAATGCATTAAATATAGTTTTGAAAACAAATACACCAAAATAATCTACTGGGGAAAAATACATCGAGCAGAACATATTATAAAAAATAAGAGAATAATAACATAATGTTGGGCGGAGAATTCTAACGGAAACAAAGTAAACAAATTATTTTTAATTCATGCTATTATTTACTGTACATATGCTTGGGAAGTTTAAGCTAATGTTCCAAATTTAAAAATTTGATAAATAATTATAAAAATATGGTAATTAAATTTCTGTTATTAAATTACTATACACTAAAATTAAATTGAAATTTGCAGTTTTAGCTCCATGTTTTATCGTTACTTTGGTGTTTTTTTAACATGCCAAGCTATTTAATTACAAAATCATTAAATGTGTTTATTCAAAAAAATTTTAAATTGGCGCCACCTTCAAAATCTGAATAGAATTATTATGAATTGTAAAATTATTTTTTAAAATTAACCAAGTAATTTCCAAAAAATATCGTAAGTAATAATATACCAATATTAGGGCAAGGAGTTCAACAGTGTATCCCACTATCTTCTTGATCCCACTATTCTGCTATTCCTTCTGAAATTTACAATTTTGTGCAAAAGAACTAAATATTTTAATAAACTACAAAATATCGTTGAGTCACAAATTTTGTTTCATTAAGAATAACAAAATCCTGAAATTTGTTGGGTTATGAACTAAGAAACTCATGTGATATCAATTATATTTTTTCTTGTTATAAAATATAAAATTCATCCTGTTACGCAGATTAATTTTATCAAAAGAGAATTATGATGTTGCTTTTATTGCTTGTGTTCATATTGTAATCGTAACAATTTAAATTATTAAAAAAAATTGAAATTCTTAATAATCAAACAACAATTATGGTTACCAGCTAAAATTTGCGAAAACTGTAAGGGGGATGACAAAAAAGATTAAACATGTGCGGCTATTATGGTAAAAAGTAATCTCGCCTTTTTGCAAACTACACAAAAATTAATAAACTTTATCCGCTAAAAAATTGGCATTTCAGTTTAAAATCAATTCATTTAGTTTCATTTGGAACATTTGGAACATTTGGAACAGTTTCATTTGTAATTTATTTCAAAATAAAATCTCAGAAGGTTTCTGCAAAAAAAAACTTTTATTTTACGCTTTGGCTCATAAAAAATCTAATTTTATCAAGAGATTTAGTTTCTAAAAAATCCTACATATGCTGGTATTGTTTTTCATTATTTAATGTTTTTCAAAACTTATTTTGCCTTATGCAGTGTTACAGTTATGCAATAAATTGGCTAGCTCAAATAGTATGCGTTGCTATTGCAACCTGTTTTAAAATTTGAGCGATGTGTTAGTACGGCAAAACGAGTCTAGAATAATTTTCATAAGAATTCTGTAGAATTTTGAGATTTTTTGACCTTTTTACATTTTCAGAACTTCCCTTAAAAGTGCGGTGCAAAGTTAAACTTTTTGTTTTCGATTTTAATAATTTCTTGTAAAAACCTTACCCCTGCCCCCAATAGCCCACAAAAATTTTTTCAACGAATTCTCTCCAGTGGTTTAGGAGTTATGACCTCTCAAAAATGGTGTTTTTTGACAATTCTGTACGTAAAAGATTGCTGAATAAATATAACGATTTAAGTTAAAAATTAATCAAACGGCTATTTTCTACTTCATTTTAATACCTTGATTGTTAAAATTGGTGCAGTATTTGTTGAGATATGGCGTTTCTTGTACAAAAAACCTTTAAATTTTTCGTTCAAAACACATAGAGAAGGAGAAATGGTTGGGCAAAGTTCATTTCATGAAAACGCTGCTGTCGTTTGGTGTTTTTAACAAAAAAAAATTGCGTCTGTGCGTCTATGCGTCTGTGCGTCTATGCGTCTGTGTGTCTGTGCGTCTATTTGTCTGTGCCTCTGTGCGTCTGTGTATGTGCATCTGTGTATGTGCTTCTGTGTATGTGCGTCTGTGTATGTTTGTCTGTGTATGTGCATCTGTGTATGTGCGTCTGTGTATGTGCGTGCGTGCATGCATGTGTAAGTGCTTGCGTGCTTGCGTGCATGCATGCATGTGAGCGTGCGTGCATGTGGGCGTGCATGCGTGAATGCGTGCGTTCATGCATGCGTTTGTGCGTGCACAAAAAAATTACATCAACATTTTGACATTTTAGACTGCACAACACATTTTCATAAAAAGGGGGCCCCATGGACTTTGAAAGTTGAAAAATATTTTGTCTTTGAATTGGCTCAAACTTATTTGTTAGTTAATTAGTCAATGAAAAGCATGAATATTAATGGTTTTTTTTGTATAGATAAACATTGACATTTTTATACTGGACAATTCATATTTACCAAAAGGGGGATGGACCCATTTCCCTAACTGAAAAACAAATTAGTTTAAATGAGGTATCCTTGCAAAGCTTGTAATTTTTGTTGAATGTCATCAAGGGGTTAGATGTTTAAACAAACATAAACATTTTTAATCTGGACAAAACATTTTCACCAGAGGGGCCCTATTTTTAAAACTTATTTTTTTTGAATTGTGAATGTGTTAAAGCCTTGCTATAAATTTGGAAATGTGTTTTTTACAAAAATCCTTTTTGGCGAAAGGCTTTATTATAAATTATTAAAATCGAAGACAAAAATTTTACAACTATAGTGCCACGTTAAATGGCTTCAAGTTCTAAAAATAAAAGTAACTGCGGTTTTCCATAAGAAGCTGTAGGTGAACCTCAAATTGAGCCAAGCTTCTCATTTATAAAGAGAGGGTGAAATAGTTGCCTTAAATGCTAATACTAAAACCTAATAGGTTTTACTCAGACTCCAAATGACGCTAATGCTAGCTAAAAAGCTTAAGATGTTTTAAACTTAGGTTCCCAAGCGCTGGTTCCTTCAGTGTTTCGGGGTCAAGGTCCAGTGACCCAAGGCCATATTTTGCCTGGATCCGCCCTGTCATTCGCTAGAAGTGCGCCGTCTGCCAGATTTTTTCCTCCACCGCCACAGCCTATCCAACAGGGGCAACAACGGCCACTAAACGTCTTAAACCCTGGGTCTACAGGGGAAAGGAAAACTGTAAGTGTTTATGCTAATAATTCTAACTTTAAAAGTATAATTAATTTGGAGAATCAAGGTAAAAAGCATGGAATCAGCTAATAATCAAATAAACATTTTCAAAATAGTAGAATTTGTGTTTTTATTACAGTTCAACAACTACAAGTCTCTTTGTTTGGAAACTCAAAAACAGATACACAATTAACAGAAATCTTACAAGAAAACACGTCAGAATTTTAACACGATGTCAAAACCCTCCTATTTAAAAGGAAATTGTTTAGTGTTAAAGACCTTCACAGAGTTATGACCTTATACAATCATTTTCAGCCATTTAGGGTTTGAAAAAAATGTAGATCTTTCATCCATTGGAGATTCAATTTTTTCGCAAGCGCTAATTGGCTAAGTTATTCTAACAGATCCTTCCATAACCATTCCCACAGAGAACAACATATATGACGTGATCACAAATACTATATGACATTTTGAGGGTCCTTAAAATCCTGACGTGAAGGATCTTCAAAATGTGCTATAGTCTTTGTGATCACGTCATATATGTTTTGCTTTGTGCGAATGGTGTGGGAGGCGTAGCGGCAAAGCAAGCCTTTAAACTGCTGGTGCAAAAATGGCTAAAAAAATGTTGGCGCCAGCGTGTTATTAGACAAATGCAGGCGTCTCTTTCCAAACAAATCCGCGCGCAAGTGTTATTATAGTTTAATATTGTGCGAAACTTGTTTTAAAAATTTACAATTGCAACATTTGAATTGTTATATTATCTACAAAAATTTAACTAAATAGTTAGTAAAACAGATTATCTAATTAAAACTTAGAAATTTTGTTAAAAAATCTGAGATTAACCTGTGCCAAATAAATAAAATCGTTTATAAAAAATCTTCTCTCCAATTGAAAGATTTTTTTTTAATTTTAAAATCATGCAACATGTGCTCATTGTTTTTTAACTGCAAACTAAGGAATTCTGAATAAATGTCAGAAAGTTTTTTTTCCTTATTAAGCTATTTTTTTAGAACTGTTTAAATTTCTGAAAACGTTTAAGAACTTTTTATAAAAATGTCAAAACCCATTACATGCCAGCTCATTGCTTAGTATCGGTGCTAAAGCTTTATAAACAGCCTCAGCCTTCTAAGCGATTTCTTGACAAACTAATTTTCCTCTTTAAACTATTAGATAAAGCTCTGTGGCTTCTTGATCGTGCACAGTGCAATCTGTTTTTTTGTATTTTATTTGACATTCTTCTTATCAGAATTCACTTAATTTTAATAAAATATTTTTGTAAAACGTTTTTAAAAAGTGATTCCATATTTTGTCCATGTATTATGTTTTTAAAAACTAAAAAAATCGTTAATTGTATCTGCATATGAAAATTGAAAACTTTTCATTTTTGTGTTATATTATTTTTTGTACTTGTGGTTCTTTCAGATAAATGAGTGGTTCTTTCAGATAAAAATTTTCTTATTTTTCAAATAATAAAAAAAAATTGTTACATCTGTACAATTTCTAATAATCAAATGTGAAATAATTTTAATATTTAGAAAAATTTCATCTGGGAATTTTTTAAGTTTAAAACGCGCAGTTAACATGAGGAAGAATCAAAAGTATTACATGAAAAAATTCTTATGTGTATTATTGAACAAAAATTTTGTTTTTGTGGATTGCTTAACCCAGAATTAGAACAATAGTTGGATACACAGTTGGACATTTTTTTATTCTTAGACGTTTTTGCTTTGCGTAAGCTAAAAAAAGTTTTAATAAGAATTATTTTTTTATGAAACATAGGCACTTTGCACTGGAACTCTGTTTATACATGAAGTATGCAATATACATAAGCGTCATCATAATGGATAATTACCCTACCCTCTACTTATCTTTTGTAGTATACAAATCAACCAATGGAAAGCGCGCAAAATTTCAATCGGTTGATCTGCATACTATGACAGATAAGTAGGAGATAGGGCAATTATCCATTATGGTGACGCTTATGTATATTGCATACTTCATGTATAAACAGAGTTCCAGTGCAAGGTGTCTATAAAAATAAACATATTTTAGCAATTTATAAGATAACGGCTGAAACATTGCCTTGCTTAATAAATCTCTAAAAAATCCACAAAAAATTCAAATTTCATACTTTATTAAATGAAAAAATGGTCTGGAATATCACGGGATTTTTGCTTATGTTTTATATAAAAAAACAGTAACATCATAGTGAATAAATAAAAAGAGCATTACGAAAATTGGGTCAGCGGTCCCACCACGAAACAATATTCCTCTAAAATTAAATGCATTTCGCTGTATTATTGTTGAAATTAGAAATACTACAAATAAAAAAAACATCTATTTGGCAAATTTTGACGTGTTTTTTGTATTAATTTAAAGCATTCCAAACAAAATTTTTTCTGGTTAATCAAAATAAATTTACATTTGAAAAACCTTATTAATGCCTAACATAGCTCTAAATAATAGTCATAACTTGACAAAAGTATTTAAAATTAATTTAATATTGTTGTTTTATCTCCTGTTTCTGAAAAAAATTGGTAAAAATTATTAATTTCATAACGAAATTCTGATTTCCCAGCAGGACCGCAGACCCAAAATTTTGTAATGCTAAATAGGCATATTTTGCTTTGACATAAATATTAATATTTAATTTTATTTTGTATTTTTAAAAATAATGTTTTACAGGTGTTTTCCAGACCCCCGCGTTTTCGATTTCCAGGACCCATTTACCAACATAAATATCCTACCGCGCATAAACCGGCAGTAAGTTTTTTATAGACCAATTTTATAAAGTTGTAAAAATTCAGAGTTAATATCAATGGTTTACTATAAATACGACAGTTATATGTTGTTTAACTTTCATAAAATCAGTAAAAATTAGCATTTGAAAGTTATTTTATAGACTTTATAAAGAAATGCTTAAATCTGCAGTAAAGAGGCAATTTTTTTGTTCAAATTTGATGATTTTTGCAAAAACATTACTCCTGCTTTCAATAGTCGTCATTTTTTTTGTTAAAATACCTTTATCTATTTAGGAGATATTGCCTTCTAAAAATTGTGTATTTTAGGTGTCTGTGTACTTAACAGCTGCTCAATGGGTATAAAAATTTGAGTTACAAATTAATGATTCATTCTAAGAAAATGGCAATTATTTATTTTTTTGACACCTTAATTGTTAAGATTATTGCAGTATTTTTTTGAGACTTTGCGTTTTTTTAATAAAAAATCTTTGACCAAAAATAAGAAAAATCTTTGACCAAAAATAGAAAGTTTAGTAACTAATTGTTTTGGGAAACTTAATTAATTGGGTTAATTAGGTTAACTTAATTAGGTTTATGAGTTGCAACTGAGCAGCACAGGTAGTCAAATTGTTTGGGTTGCTGACTTCATGAACATTTGCAACATGTTTGAGCAAGGGCTAATCTATTAACTTTTTTATGATTCAAAAATAGTTTTGTTTATTTACAAAAAATCCGTCGTTTTTGGTTTTTTGTACTTTAAAACTAAAAATTCCAGCAAGCGTGTCTCTCCAGATTTTGTGATCGGATGGCCAAAAACCTAAGTATTCTGAATTATGCACATTCAATCACCTATAACTCTGAATTAAATAGACTAATAAATAAACATAAAATTTTGTAGACATATGTAATTGATTAGGCGCTATCACTAGGTTATTGTTTTGCCGTGAAACTTGGTCACCACATGAAGCGCCCACAAGTGAAAAAAATAGGAATAACTTCTGACTAAATAGACTTATAAACATAAAATTTGGTAGATAAATGTAATCGATAATGGGTTATCGATTGGTGATATTAGTTTTGTTGTGGCGTAAAGTGACTCCATTTATCTAATGCACCGCCTTTACTGTGCGAATATTTACCACGCGGCCATTTTTGTTGTTGTTATATATCGCCACATATTTACCGTTGTTGCATGCAAAAATTAGTTATAACTTTAAATTAAATTGACTAATTATTATAAAAGTTTGTAGAAATCTGAAACTTATGATCAGCTATTGATTAGTAATATTAGTTTAGCTGTGGCGTCAAACGCCGCTTTGGGTCTAATGTGCTGCCACAGAGAAAAATTAGTTATAACTTTGGATAAAATCAACTAATAAACATTAAATTTGATATATATATGTAATCTATGTTGAATTATCGATTGGAAGTGTTAGTTTTGCTGTGGCATAAAATGTCGGGATATGACAAAGCGAAGTGCAAAGTGGAATTGAAGTTGAAACGTTTATTTATAACAAAACAAAAACAGCAAAGGCACACAATAAAATAACAAGGCGGTTTGGAATAACAGCAGGTTTAAAAATAAACAATCTCAATAATAATATCAATTAAGTTCGATTTCACAACATTTAATAGCATTAAGTAACATTTTCTAACACTAAATTGAACTTTTATCACTGATTTTTATTACTGAAATTTTATCACTGATTTTTATTACTCTTTTATTACTGAAACATAGCTCCAAAAACTTCCTAAATGTTCTTAGCCAATTAGTGATAGGTGACAAAGTAATGACAAGTGGGAAAATCTATAGAACATTCCAGAATCTCCTAGAACAAATGCTTAAATACTTTAGTCTGTGACGTCATAAACGTCCCAGCTTAGCACCAGTCCAATTTAACAGCTAGTATCAATTTAGCGCTAGTCAATTTCAGCACTATTTGGTTAAATTGTTGCACAATTTGTCGTATCAGGATGAAAAACGAAAAAATAAGCTATAACATTAGTTTAATTAGACTGATAATAATAAATTTTGATAGACATCAAGGGCGTAGCCAGGGGGGGGTTATGAGGGTTGTTACCCCCCTTTTGGGCTGGCGGAGGTAAAAATTTGGCGGATGTAATAAAAAACACCGCCATGTAATTTGCCGCTGCGTGAAAAAATCAGCTATAACATTAGTTTAATTAGACTAATAAACATAAAATTTGATAGACATCAAGGGCGTAGCCAGGGGGGGTTATAACAACCCCCCTCTTTGAGGCTGGCAAAAGTAAAAACTTGGCGGAGGTAAAAAATTTGTCAACATTTATGTACCTTTTTACAACTTTTAAGTGATGTTTCTAATGAATTTCAAAGACAATTTTTGAAAATTTTTTCATGCTATCGCACGATTTTTAATGTTATACCTTTTTAAACTTAAAATTTTTCAAGTTTAACTTAAAAAACATTGCAAATAACAGCAAAAAATTCACTTAGCGCGAAGCGCAAAATTTTTACCCTCTTTTAATGTATTTTTTTAATCGTATTTTGAAAATTTGGAGTACAACCGCCTACAACCCCCCTTTGGAAAAATTTGTATGGAGTGCAATCCCCCCTTTCCGAAATCCTGGCTATGCCCTTGGAAATTTGGTAGACATTTGGAAAAAAGAACAAATGGTTTTAATATGGTTTGCCTAGCGGAAGTTTTAAAATTGCTCAAGCTTTCCATCTTTATTCTTGCTGTTCTACAATAAGAAAAAAATTCTTTATCTTTCTTTTAGCTCAACAAATTGCTGTGCAAACAATTGTACACATATTTAGTAAATGCACTTAAATTTAAATGTGCATTGCTTTATATATTTCACCTTAGGTCACACAGTAGATGAATTTTAAAAATTTACACAAAAAAACACAAAGTATATGGCATGCTCAACATAGAGGAAATAAAGAAATTCAATTATATATTCTTTTAACAAAAGAATATATCCAGCAAAAATTTAGTTTAACAGTTTATAATAAAATATGTAATCAATGATTGCGTATTGACTAATAATGATAGTTTTACTGTGGCGTAAAGCGCCGCCTCGTAATGTCCTATGGTGTAAACAAATTCGTCCATCACTTTAGATTAAATTAACTGTGAAAGGCTGTCTAAAGACTGTTTAATCAAAGACTGTCTTTAAGCGTCAAATCTAATATGCGAAGGTGTTTGCACCTTGGTTTTTAAAATCTGTAACCATTATTAATTTGAAATAATGACCCTTTAATTTTTTATTTTTTAAAGATAAATCGATTTGCAATTTGCTGAGTTTCCTAAAAACTGCTGGTGTTATGTCAATCACAATTTTTGTCTCCATAAAAATCATTTTGCGTGTCTAAATTAGTCCCATCAGCAAACTAGTGCAGTTACTTTTCGTTTGTCTTTGGTAGCTTTATCCCCAATTTTTCTTTTCTGAACAATTTAAACCAGCTATGTTTGCCTGGTTTGCTTTTAGTTCAGTTTACCGCATATATTTATTTTTTATATCAAACCATCAATGGAGTATGCAAACTTAATATTAGATTTTTACAAAAAATGAAAAAAAAAATCAGATAGAGTGCTAAATATTTATGCTCTGTGAATTAAAGCTACAAGTTTGATATATTACAAAATCATTAAAAAGAAGTATTTGTTTTTATTATTTTTCCCATTTAACCTTAATCAACCATGGCATATTCATTAAAATTAATGTTCAAAAAGCTATAAATCACTGAAGAAATTAATTTCGTAACAGGTCTAACTGAAATAAATTTACAAAGAGCAATTAGTAGGAAGTTTATATTTAGGTTAAAAAATAGCTAAAATAATTGTTCTATTTTGTAGGTCTTTTACTCTAGTTTTACTTTCAGCGGTTGCAAAAAATTTATCTTTTTTTGCTTGACAATTAAAACTCTCAATAAATCTATATTGTATGCTAATTTATATCATCAAAAAAATAATTTAGTATAAAGCTGATTAATACATAAATATCAAAGCAAAAGCTGTTTGATTTTTTTTGTTTTTTAAATGATTTCATTTTTTTGTTTTTATATCAATTTGAGAAGTTATCTGTTTTGGAAAAATGTTAAGAATTATTTATTAGATCCTTTGTTAATTTAAAAAAAACTGAAAATAAAGCGTGGCGGTCAAGTTTCTGCCTGTACAATAGTTTTTTTCAGTTTTAATATTTTTAATGTTTAATTTCCACACATTTTATGCTACATTACATATAAGTTTATTTGTCAAAAAATTGCAGATGTTTTGTACAACAAACACATTATCTTCCTAACTACCATATCAATCTTAACAATTGTGTGTAACTTTTTTTATACTCATAGAGCTATTTTTAAAGGACAGAATTAGAAAGAAACGTTTTTTTTAAATGGGTCAAAATTACCTAAACCACTAAAGATATTTTGACAAAAATATATGGGGGCTATTAGGGTTAAGAGTAAGGTTTTGAAAAAAAACACTAAAGATATTTTGACAAAAATATATGGGGGCTATTAGGGTTAAAAAGAAGAGGTTTAAAAAAAAAACACTAAAATCAAATAAAAAAAGACTGACGCGCACCGCACCTTTAATTCGGGATTTTTTTAACACTTTTTCAACTATGTTAGTAGTATATCAGCTATAATTCATTATAATTATATGATTGTCATATTCATTATAATGACAACCATTGTCTAGAAATATTATTAAATTTGTTACTCATCACAAAACAATTTTAGGTTGAAACTGACAGGCAGCAATCAGGGCAAGGATCTCAATCAAAAGGTAATCCAGTGCTTTTCTATACCATTACTGTTATAGGTAAAATACTCTTAGCTGCGACTTTCACCTTTTTGTATACTAAAATAATAGCTCAGAATTGTTTTTTCTCCTCTATATCGACTAATCAGCGTAATGATAGCAGAGATCATGTATATACAGCTTCCAACTTTACTTGAGGTTGTAAAAAATGAAATAAAATCACAATTTTGCAAGTCTTAACAGTAGGCATGCTCTCTTTTGCGCGTGGCGAGAACTGGCCGGAAACAAGTTGAAATAATTCAGTTTACAATGTGCCGTTAAAATGGCAGCAAGTATTTTTTGGCTATGCTAAATATCAATTTACCACTAAATAATCTTAACCAAAATCCATTTTAACTGTTTAAAATAACAAAAAATACAAGCGTTGATTGCAAAAGCATACATATACAATAGAATTTTTTACATTTAAACTAATTTAAAGCTAAAGTCTTCCAGGCTGAAATTAAGGGCGTAACCCGCTCTCCGGCCAGGAAGAAATAAACAATAAACCTGTGAGCGAGAAAATTTAAAAAAAAAGTTTTCAGCGGTTATGTAACCAATTATTATTTAGTGTGTTGTCATGTGTTTTTCTGCACGTGATATTTTCTCAAACAACTAGTGGTTACTTTACCACTCATCTATTTTCACCCTGATAGAATTTATCTTTAGTATAAAATAATCTTTTTAGCAACAAATTTTTTAAAATTTTTTTATTACAAACAGGTGAAATGATGTTTATATATAATAACAAATAAACAAAAAAATACAATAAATTTTGATTTTTTATTGTTATTTTCTAACAAACCACGCCTACGTTCTCAGCTATG
This sequence comes from Microlaimidae sp. YZB2_3, assembly GCA_030248175.1. Classification (NCBI taxonomy): domain Eukaryota; kingdom Metazoa; phylum Nematoda; class Chromadorea; order Desmodorida; family Microlaimidae; species Microlaimidae sp. YZB2_3. Next base: position 19,573 of record JASAMX010009818.1, on the reverse strand, counting down.
ACTATTTTACCTATAGAATATTTTTTACTGCCGTGCCAAATAACAATTTAGATTTTAGGATCACAAACAATTAATAAAATTAATATTTTTATGTGAAAAAAAAGATGCGCCTTAAAAAAATTGAAGGTTAAATATTGCACAAACAACTTGTGAAATTATAATACGGGTGTCATTAGTACTAAAACTAAGGTTAAAATGTTTTAGTACTGAAGGGTTTTTGGGCTTAGTACTAAACTGCGTGGCTAATCTGAAATTAGCAGGCAAAAGCTCAGTGAAAGGTATGAACCCTGCAAAACGTTAGCTTTTGTCAAGAAAATGAGAATTTTAATTATATAAAATGAATACTAATACTTTCCTGAGGCTCAAAATATTTATTTTGCCTGGGGGTAATCTACCTGAGTCAGGTACCTTGAGGTGTTAAAAACGATCATTTGTATGATTTTTGAAAAATTTGTTTGTATTGCGTGTCAAAAGTGCTCTATTTTGTATAATGCTTAAAAACTGTTTGGGTAAAAGTGTCCAGATACCTGTTTGCTTACTCAGTTATATGTTTTAATGTTCAGTGACGTTTCCAAAAATTCTTTCTGTGTCCTAAGGCATTGCAATGGGTAACCCTTAAAAATTTCAACCTTTGACACAGCCCATATACATAAGCAAATAATATAAAATTTCAAGCTTTTGACGTGCTTATTTAAAAAATATAAAAAACCTGCTTTAAATTGACGAGTAACCAAAATGTAGATTTTTTTGTACCCCCAAATTTAGTAACAGGTGCTTTTTTTATTTTTATTTTCTTAAAGTCTGTTTAGGTTTGTTTAAAAACCATGCAGCTAGGTTGGCGTAAGAATATTAATTTTTAATCAATATCTTTTATAGTTACCATGTTACAGTCCCCTGAAAAATCGCCAATTATAAACGATGGTAATTTTTTTTACAGATTTTATTCAAAAACTTTTTTTAGTGACACAAACAATTCATACCGTTTTTTTGTTGTAAAAGATACTATTTTGTTGATATTTGAACCACATAAAGATATTTAAATGGCTCCAAACATTTCCTCAAAACAGAATGGACCCAGTTTAAATGGACACAGTCCAAAGTTTTATGAAAACCAGTGATAGTTTTTTGTTTTAGTTTTTTTCAATTATTATATTTGTCCAATATTACATAATAAATATGAAATAAGGTCAACACATTAAATTAATTGGACAAGAAACTTTTAGTTTTTATTCAACTTCAATCTATAAACAAGATTGATTTTATGATTTTATTAATTTTCCAAATATTATAATCGTTAAAAAATAACTAATTTAATTTTGACATTGCAAAAGAGTTGAACCTTTTAAAAATTCAGTAACTGTATTCCATATCCTTTAATCTTTTAACCATACGCTATCCCAAGCTAGTTTTCCCGAGGTTTTGTACTATAAATGAAAAAATTTACATGAAAAAAGTAGCAGCTCTGCAGGTGTCATAGACATGATTTTCTTGAAAAAAATAAGAATATTGCTTGCCCTACAATCTCTAAGATCATATTTAAATATTTTAGGGGTACCCTGATGGGTGCAAAAACACCACTCGGTAACCACTGAACAAAAATTAATAAACTATACAATTTTGAAGTCAGTGTGTGTGATTCAGTGTTTCAGCTTTCATATCAGAATAAACACGACACTTAAAATAAAAAAAATTACCATCGTTTATAATTGGCGATTTTTAGGGGACTGTAACATGGTAACTATAAAAGATATTGATTAAAAATTAATATTCTTACAATCATCATGCATAGAGCTTTTAAACGAATATAAACACGACTTTAAGAAAATAAAAATAAAAAAAGCACCTGTTACTAAATTTGGGGGTACAAAAAAATCTACATTTTGGTTACTCGTCAATTTAAAGCAGGTTTTTTTATATTTTTTAAATAAGCACGTCAAAAGCTTTGAAATTTTATATTATTTGCTTATGTATATGGGCTGTGTCAAAAGTTGAAATTTTTAAGGGTTACCCATTGCAATGCCTTAGGACACAAAAAATTTTTGGAAACGTCACTGAACGTTAAAACATACAACTGGTAAGCAAACGCCCGGGTCTCAAACCTTTGACCCAAACAGTTTTTAAGCATTATACAAAATAGAGCACTTTTGACACGCAATACAAACAAATTTTTCAAAAATCATACAAATGATCGTTTTTAACACCTCAAGGTACCTGACTCAGGTAGATTACCCCCAGGCAAAATAAATATTTTGAGCCTCAGGAAAGTATAGTATTCATTTTATAATTAAAGTACTCATTTTCTTGACAAAAGCTAACGTTTTGCAGGGTTCATACCTTTCACTGAGCTTTTGCCTGCTAATTTCAGATTAGCCACGCAGTTTAGTACTAAGCCCAAAAACCCTTCAGTACTAAAACATTTTAACCTTAGTTTTAGTACTAATGACACCCGTATTATAATTTCACAAGTTGTTTGTGCAATATTTAACCTTCAATTTTTTTAAGGCGCATCTTTTTTTTCACATAAAAATATTAATTTTATTAATTGTTTGTGATCCTAAAATCTAAATTGTTATTTGGCACGGCAGTAAAAAATATTCTATAGGTAAAATACTCATAGCTGAGAAAAATAGCGTAGGCGTGGTTTGTTAGAAAATAACAATAAAAAATCAAAATTTATTGTATTTTTTTGTTTATTTGTTATTATATATAAACATCATTTCACCTGTTTGTAATAAAAAAATTTTAAAAAATTTGTTGCTAAAAAGATTATTTTATACTAAAGATAAATTCTATCAGGGTGAAAATAGATGAGTGGTAAAGTAACCACTAGTTGTTTGAGAAAATATCACGTGCAGAAAAACACATGACGCAACTAAATAATAATTGGTTACATAACCGCTGAAAACTTTTTTTTTAAATTTTCTCGCTCACAGGTTTATTGTTTATTTCTTCCTGGCGGAGAGCGGTTACGCCCTTAATTTCAGCCTGGAAGACTTTAGCTTTAATTAGTTTAAATATAAAGAATTATATTGTATATGTATGCCTTTTGTAATCAACGCTTGTATTTTTGTTATGTTAAACATTTAAAATCGATTTTGGTTAAGATTATTTAGTGGTAAGTTGATATTTACCATAGCCAAAAAATACTTTCTGCAGTCTATTTTAACGGCACATTGTAAAGTAAATTATTTTAATTTGTTTTCGGCCAGTGGTCCCCACGTGCAGAAGAGAGCATGCGTACTGTTATGACTTGCAATTGTGATTTTATTTCGAATTTTACAACCTCAAGTAAAGTTGGAAGCGTGCCCATACATGATTTCTGTTAGCATTACGCTGATTAGTCGATTTAGAGGAAGAAAAACAATTCTGAGCTCTTATTGTAGTATACAAAAAGGTGAGAATCGCAGCTAAGACTATTTTATCTATAAAAGTAATAGTAAAGAAAAGCACTGGATTACCTTTTGATTGAGATATTTGCCCTGATTGCTGCCTGTCAGTTTCAACCTAAAATTGTTTTGTGACGAGTAACAAATTTAATGATATTCTAACAATGGTTGTCATTATAATGAATATGACAATCATATAATTATAATGAATTATAGCTGATATACTACTAACATAGTTGAAAAAGTGTTAAAAAAAATCCCGATTTAAAGGTACGGTGCGAGTCAGACTTTTTGAATTAGATTTTAGTGATTTTTTTAAGCCTTACTCTTAACCCTAATAGCCCCCATATATTTTTGTCAAAATATCTTTAGTGTTTTTTTTCAAAACCTTACTCTTAACCCTAATAGCCCCCATATATTTTTGTCAAAATATCTTTAGTGGTTTAGGTAATTTTGACCCATTTAAAAAAACGTTTCTTTCTAATTCTGTCCTTTAAAAATAGCTCTATGAGTATAAAAAAAGTTACACACAATTGTTAAGATTGATATGGTAGTTAGGAAGATAATGTGTTTGTTGTACAAAACATCTGCAATTTTTTGACAAATAAACTTCATTATGTAATGTAGCATAGAATGTGTGGAAATTAAACATTAAAAATATTAAAACTGAAAAAAACTATTGTAAAGGCAGAAACTTGACCGCCACGCTTTATTTTCAGTTTTTTTTAAATTAACAAAGGATCTAATAAATAATTCTTAACATTTTTCCAAAACAGATAACTTCTCAAATTGATATAAAAACAAAAAAATGAAATCATTTAAAAAACAAAAAAAATCAAACAGCTTTTGCTTTGATATTTATGTATTAATCAGCTTTATACTAAATTATTTTTTTGATGATATAAATTAGCATACAATATAGATTTATTGAGAGTTTTAATTGTAGAGCAGAAAAAGATAAATTTTTTGCAACCGCTGAAAGTAAAACTAGAGTAAAAGACCTACAAAATAGAACAATTATTTTAGCTATTTTTTAACCTAAATATAAACTTCCTACTAATTGCTCTTTGTAAATTTATTTCAGTTAGACCTGTTACGAAATTAATTTCTTCAGTGATTTATAGCTTTTTGAACATTAATTTTAATGAATATGCCATGGTTGATTAAGGTTAAATGGGAAAAATAATAAAAACAAATACTTCTTTTTAATGATTTTGTAATATATCAAACTTGTAGCTTTAATTCACAGAGCATAAATATTTAGCACTCTATCTGATTTTTTTTTCATTTTTGTAAAAATCTAATATTAAGTTTGCATACTCCATTGATGGTTTGATATAAAAAATAAATATATGCGGTAAACTGAACTAAAAGCAAACCGGCAAACATAGCTGGTTTAAATTGTTCAGAAAAAGAAAAATTGAGGATAAAGCTACCAAAGACAAACGAAAAGTAACTTCACTAGTTTGCTGATGGGACTAATTTAGACACGCAAAATGATTTTTATGGAGACAAAAATTGTGATTGACATAACACCAGCAGTTTTTAGGAAACTCAGCCGATTGCAAATCGATTTACTTATGTTAAAAAAATAAAAAATTAAAGATTCGTTTTTTTCAAATTCAAATAATGGTTACAGATTTTAAAAACCAAGGTGCAAACACCTTCGCATATTAGATTTTGACACTTGAAGACAGTCTTTGATTTAACAGTCTTTCAAGACAGCCTTTCACAGTTAATTTAATTGTTAAAAGTGATCGACGAATTTGTTTACACCGTCGGAAATTACGAGGCGGCGCTTTATCGCCACAGTAAAACTATAATTATAATTCAATACGCAATCATTTGATTTCATATTTTCTTCTAAACTGATCTAAACTACATTTTTGCTAAATCTGTGTTTTTGTTAAAAGAATATATAATTGGAATTTCTTTATTTCCTCTATGTTAAGATCATGCCATATACTTTGTGTTTTTTTATGTAAATTTTTAAAATTCATCTTCTATGTGACTTAGGTAAAATGTCTAGACAATGTGCATTTAATTTAAGTGCATTTACTAAATATGTTGTAGAATTGTTTGCACAGCAATTATGTAAGTTAAAAGGAAAAATATGAAGATTTTTTTTCTTATTGTAGATCAGCAGAGTAAAGAATGAAAAGCTTGAGACAATTTCAAAAAACTTCTGCTAACGGCACACCTTTATTAAAACCATTTGTTCTTTTTTCCAAATGTCTACCAAATTTCCAAGGGCATAGCCAGGATTTCGGAAAAGGGGGGATTGCGCTTCCATTAGCAAATTTTTCCAAAGGGGGGTTGTAGGCGGTTGTTTTCCCAAATTTTCAAAATACACTCCAAATCACAAGAATCTAGAGTCATTATCAGCCAATTCATTTGATTCAATATATAGATTATTTGTTTATATGTGTGTTTTTTTAACTATGCACCGATAGTGCCGTGGCACAATTAGTTAAGGCGTAGTCGCTTTGACAGAGGTGAGGAGCTGGAACCCTCATAAAACCACAGTTTTATTTCCTGTTAATAAATTTTTTAAAATTTTTTTTATAATTTTAGAATTTGGTTACATAAATTAAAAACGAAACATCATTTTGTTTCCTTCTTTTGCCAATTTGTCGAATTTTTTGTCATTTGGTTTTTCTAAACTATTATGTAAGTAAATGTGTGTAATTTTGCTATGTTCTACAATTGGTTTACTACTTAACGCTGAAAACTATCAGGATAAACCTTAAAAAATTATGATTTTATAATTTTGATTCATAAATTATAATTTTCACAAACACATAGCATTTTCTAAAAATTCCTGATCTTGTGTGAACGAAAAAATTTTCTCCACATGAAAGTCATGTGGGCGTGTATAAGTTTAGTCACCTGAACGCATTGTCGCAGCTACGTTTGGTTTATTTTAAAACCTATACACTGTAATGCTCAAAACTAGGGAGACATATGACATTTCCATTGGTATTCCGCTTTTTTTATAAACAAATATTAAAATCTTATGCTTAAAATTTTTATAGTATATTTTTTTATTTATTTAATAAGAGTCATACAGAATTACAACCGTAACAGTTTTGTATAAACTGCTAATTCAATATAACTTGATGCATCATTTTCTTAATCAGTACAAAAAAATGAACATATATAGTAGTGTTATTAAACCATAGATAGGTAGATAGATAAAAATTTATTTGTCAGTAAAAATAAACATATTAACAAAATGACAAAAAGGCAAATAAAGGTGATAATCACACTATGCCATCTGAATTTGTAGTTCTCTATTTAAAAAAGCTTTTAAAGTTTTAGATGCTTTACAAGATACTTTCAAACTAAAAATGCTTTAAAAAAACTTGCTAAAACTAACTAAACTAACTAAAAAACTTCAAACTGCTTAACTTACTGGTTACATTGCCTATGGTAGGCGCTTACTGGCGTATTGTACTCGAGTTTGGTCCCTTTATGTTTTAATGGATATAGATGCAGTTGAAAAAGTGCCGAAGAGCATATTTTTGCCAAGTGTGGTATTGACTTACTTAGCTATATTAAGCGTCTGTCTTTTTTAAAACTTGAGTCTCTTGAAGAAAGACGAATTAAGTATGATTTATGTATTTATGTGCTATTAAATTTTGAACAATTGAAATAGATTGTCGTTTAGAAAATTTTTTGAATGGGGTACTTATAAAAGTCGTCATGATCATAATTTAAAATTGAAAATTCCTATTGGTAAAAAGAGTTATTTTAAAATTCGTTTAGTACTGGTATGGCAAAATACTGGAATTCACTACCACAACAAATCGTAAATTTTGCTTTGTTCTACACTTTTAAAAAGAATGTTAAAAGTTTAAGTTTTAATTATTTTACAAAATTTAATTGTAAGAGTAGCCATAAGGCTCTGTGTTTCGTCCCTTTATTTTTTTCATGTGCATATGTATGTAAGAAATATGTTGTATAATTGATTTTACTGTATTTTTCTTAACTTGTAAAAATGTAATTTATTCTAATTTATACCAGGGGCCTATTTCATAAAGACGCTTGTAATTTTCATTTTACAAAACTCGGCCTGTTTTTGTAAAATACATGATAAAAGACATACGACACGGCGAATATTGATCGGTCACAAAAGATGAAATGACGTGGTTAAGACCAATCAGCGCAGAGCAGTGCGCGGAGATGCTCCCCTGGATTACAAGTCGAAAAACCTTTATCCTGTATTTTACAAAAAATAGGCGGAGATTTGTAAAATATGAATTTACAAACGTTTTTATGAAACAAGCCCCAGTGCTGCATGTAAAAAAGTAAAGTTTTTCAATTAAATTTATAATTTCAATAACAATGTTTTTTTTGCATATATAAAACTTTTTGCATATATTAAACTTATGATTCATTGAATCTTTGTTGTTAGATAAATATTCTGTGAAAGCTTTCGCGTCATCAGCAAATAATTTAATTTTTGAGTGTTTTTTTACAATCAAAGATATCTTATTATAGATCAGCAACAAGAGTGGGCTTAAAACTGAATTTTGCGGAACAGAACTGGTTATTTTATAGACTAGTTCTGAATAAGTGTCTTTTACTGTACAAGAGAGGGTGCTTTACTGTACAAGAGAGGGTACTAAAAGAAAAAAATAAAATTTGAAAAATCGTAGTTTTCTTAATTTCACTAGTTTAAACCTATGCTTAATTAGAATAAAAAATTGCTACAAGATAAAATGTTTCATTATGTTGAAATGCTTTAATATATTAGTTTGTGCTAAATAAATTTTGGTTTTTTGATTAAAATTACAATAGTTAGAAATCATCACTAAAATAGTATTTTCGTGAACAATGATTTCAAATTAGCAAAAATAGTATTGTAATTTGTGCTTTGAAACTAATTTTAAATCTAAATAGGTTTGTTTTATTGTTCTGTTAGTAAAATTAATATAAATTAAACATGAAACATTAACAAAAGTGGAAACCAAGCGCGCGGGCAGCGCCATACCTATGAACAGCCAAAAACTAAAAATCCTCAAAAAATGATTTTGTTTGTGTAATATTAGGAAGTATTTTAAAAACTTTTTTAGTAAGAGATCAAGATTTTAAACCAATAAACATTGGAAATATTTGAAACTGTAAAATGTACTAGTCGCTCATTGTTTTTCAATTTTTCCTCTATGTACGATTGCCGCTGGTTGTCATGCACCCTCTTCCTATACTAAAAAACCTTTATTCAGAACCAGTCTATAAGAGGAGGAAGTGGAATTATTGATGACTACTTTCAAAGTCCTGTTAGTCAAAAAGGCACTAATCCGGTTTAAGAATTTTCCTTTAACTCCATATTTATTTAGTTTGTACAAAAGTTTTTGATGAGAAAAGATATCAATCAAAAGCCTTAACAAAACACAGATATATTACATCAACCGATTTTTTTATTTTTTAGAGATTGCGTCCAATTATTGATTATTTCTATTAGTTGCATAACTGTTGAGCTTTTGTCCTTAAAACCATGTTGAAACCTAGATAGTATTTTATGGAAAAAGGAGTAATCTTTGTCGCACAGTAAGATCTATTGTTTTACATGAATAGGAAGTTAATGATATTGGACGCTAGAACACCTCTCCCAGGATTGGTTTTGCTACAACGGTTCTAACATTTTATATTATAGTTTTGCATAGGATCAAGTTTTGCTGACAGCTAGCTTTCATTTATGAAAATATAATCAAAAAATACATCATTTACAGAGGTTAAAACGGCCAATTCTGCAACAGAATTTCTGAAACTTCTTGCATATAAATATAAACCATTAGTTTTCTCTGTGTTGCAAGAGGATCGCAGTTTCTATGCAGTTTCAGTCATTTTTTTCGCTAGAAATGACGATTTTGAGATGCTGCCGAAAAGGTCAGGGTGTTCCCAAGTTATTAACAAATATATATTTTTGATTCAGGGTTATTCCCACGGTAATATTTTTGAACGCTGAGTAATTTAAACTAGGCAGCCCTTTGTTCAACACTGATAGATGGGCGGATAAAAACACCTCTGAACTTGAAATCACCCGTCAGGTTGGCACCAGATCGGGTAATGTGGTTACAGATTGAGGTGACGATCACTTTAACTTTTAAAATCCATTGTTTTGAACCCCAAGACTGTCGCATGCGAAAAGTCTACCAAGGAAGTGCTGTTATCATTCTTATTACCCATGTTCGTCTGCTGTTATCATTCTTATTACCCATGTTCGTCATGAGTTTATTTATAAGTTCTTTAATTAAGGCTTCAGTTTCTTGCAGACCAGAAACAACGACATATTGGCCGTGTTCTTTTTTAGCGTCCAGTTTTGCGATAGAGTCTTCAAAAATGTTATTAGTAACTGGCAAAAGTTGTTTAATAACCTGCTGGCACACATACACAACTAGAAATGGAAACTTTGTGGGCGTAGAGGATGGCAATGAACGGGGCGACGAATCTTCCAGTTTTTCAACCTCTTTTGGAGCTGCTGCTTTTCAGCTGCTTTTCAAATGTCCCTCTGGACCTCGAGTTCTAAGTTCTGCTACTTTGGCTTGAAAGGCATCCATCTCAGCGGCGTTGGATTTGGTTTTTTTTCCTCATCATCAGCGATGTAACCGTCATTATAGGTTTAATTTAACCAAAAGACGAGTTTTTTGAACAAAAAATGGATAAGACGAGATGTTAAAAGACGAAATGTGAAAGTCGAAAGTTCCAGGAACTGACCCATTCAAAAGGTGTCTGGAATTTTCTTAGTAATTGGGTAGTATCTTTTTTTCTAATTTTTCAAGTATTAAACAAATTCGTTTTTAACATTTAATTTGAGAATCTTATCTTCTTTGACTTAAAGAATCTATTACTTTTATTTTTATATATTATTTTCTATAATCTGCTTTTCTATGTTTAATTCATTATAACTTTTCAATTCAGAGCAAGATTCGTTCCATAACATGGCAGTAAAGGAAAAAGATAAAAAAACCTAATACATCTAAATGGTGACGTGCAAAATCCGCATAAAAGTGGTGTACAATCACCATGTTAAAATTCACCATAAAATAGTGTAAATTCCGCATAACAATCAGAAATGCATTTGCTAACTAAATTGTGTTAAAAAAAACTTAAGTATTAATCATAAAAGCATTAAAAATGTTTAATTTTTTCTAAGCCTAAGCAAAGCCCTATCAAGCTAAATTTTATCATGATAAATTTAACTTGTATTTTCAAAGAGTCAAAATTTAAAGGAAATACTGCTATATTTACAGTGACTTTACACCACCTTATGGTGATTTTGTAATGTTTATGGTGATTTTGGCCTATGGTGAATTTGTCCATGGTGTTTTTATACGGACCCATCTATATGTAATGCACATAAGTGCATTTTGCTAAACCACTTTTAAAAATGCTTCATATAATTTTTCATATACGTGTTGAAAAGTTTATTTCTGGTTTTTGGAGTACAGATACATGGTATCTGGAAAATGTAAGTGAATATCATTTATTTTGAAGGGTTAATAATAATTCATTCAATCAGAAACACATAAAAAGAATGTGCATTAAATTTCTTCCCTCTCTGTGCATCGGTTTGACAGGAATCAAACCCCCAGGGTGTTAAATTTGACCCCCTGAGGGATTAAAATTGCCCCCGGGGGGCAAATTTAACCCTGTGCTTGCCACAAAAAATAAATGCGGTAGATAAAAAAGTCACAAAAACGACAGGAAATGACAAAATATCATATAAAATAAATCATTAAAAAATATTTAGACTGGTCAATAACTTTCTGATTTAGTTATTTTAAAAAAGGACAATACACAATTGTAGCTCATAGAATATTTAAATAAAATTTTCTGCATCTTCTTTATAAAATTAAAAAAATCAATTAAACTGAGCATAAAATAATGAAATTTTTAAGAAATACTATTTTAGATTTGTTAGGACTTCTATGCAGAATAATATTTAAAATTATTTTTTAAAATTACACAAAACATATAACAAAAATAAAAATATTGATGAAACACAACGAACATCTTTGAAAAAAATGTGGTTACAAGAGAAAATACAATTTATAAATAGTGATTAGCAATCATGTCACACGAGTTGCGATAGCCCAGTGGTTTTAGCGAAAAACTTTTGTTTTGCCAGGGCGTTGTTTCATAAAAGTTACGAACATGCCGTTTTTTCGTAAAAGTCCTTTCTTTTTTGTGGAAATCTACTAAGAAAAAAAATGCAATAGACATTCGGGAAAACTTATAAAAACCAAAAATTTGCATAAATATTAATTGCAAAAATCCCTATGCTTTATCATAGGATTTCATTTCTTTGTAAATATTTACAAAGAATCAAAATGTTCCTAACATTTATGAAACAGCGCACAGGTCCCAGACTTGAATCCCCTTCTAATCAGGCGTTATTTTTGTTTTTTTTTTTGCTTTTAATTTTATTGATTCTACACCTTAATATTTTGGTTTAATTCCAATTCTTCAAATATTTTTTGTATTAAAGGTTAATATTAAATGCAAATAAATAAAATTTATTTCAAAATAACTAAACTTAGGCATTTTTTAAGTGAATAATTTTAAAACTTGAAATAAAAGACCTTTTTTCTGATGCTCTTTAATATAATTCTGATTTTTAGTTTATTATGAACTTATTTTATTTAATGTATTTGTACGTTTTAAAATTTATTTTCTTTCTAATAAATATAAAAATAGTGTTACTTTTGCTTGTTTTGGCGGGTTTTTTATGGCCAAGAGCAAAGGGGTCAAATTCACCCCCAATTTAACCAGAACATCATCATCAACAACATCATATCTGCGACTTAATTGCCGCGAATATGAAATACAATTCTAACAACGAACATAGCTATCTGATATGCTTTAAAAGCTCAAAAAGAGTGCTTATATAAGTCAGTTTTAAAACTTTTCTTGAATGCGTCCAAAGTTACTTGAGATGGGAGTAGATTGTTCCAAGGTGTAACCACCCTATTTGCAAAAGAAAATTTCCTTGCATTAATTCGGCTGTCTTCAATGGCCAATTTAAAGGGATGACCACGGGTGGGCTGCAGGTTAAACTTAAACAAATCATTGGCTTATTACTTCTGCAAAATATCTTTGGAAAGAATATCTTCTGAAAGACTTTTAAATTCTCACCTAAAGAAAATTTTTTCCCTAAGCCTAAGCGAAACCTTAAAATCAAGCTAAAACGACATAAAAAAAGTTTAAAAAACCTTTAAAAGTTTTTAATAAATACTGAATAATTTACTGCTGAAAGAAGATATTTTTTCCGAAAGATATTTTCCGGACACCCCCTGAGGAACTGAACTTTATACAGGAAATTATTTGGATACAGAGTCATTAATTACAACTTTAATTTCCCGCCCAACTAAAAATTCTTTTATTCATTTTGATAATTTACCAGAAACACCATATTTTTCTGGCTTATATAACAATTTTTGATGTGACACGGTGTCAAAGGCCTTGGCGAAATCAAAGTAAATGATATCAATTAGAAGTTTATCTTTTAGTGCCTGCGTCCACTCATTAAAAGTTTCCAACAGCTGTGTTATTGTAGAAGTTTTTGCCTTAAAACCATGTTGAAACGTTGACAAAATGATATGGAAAAAGACAAAAAGTTATTCTTTGACAAAAATGACAATTTAACTCCCAGAGGGCCAAATTTAACCCCTAGAGGTCAAATTTGACCCCTCTGAAGTGAAATTTAGCATCCCGAAGACGTTCAAATTTAAACGGAAGATTAAATTAAACCCCGTGGGGGGTTAAATTTTTGCCAAAGCCATGTATGGATAGGAAAAAATTTAATACAGAGTGATACATTCTTTGTTATGTATTCTTAATCAATCATAATTCAGTTAAACAAAATATTAAAGTCTAAATGTTGTGTTTTTTTAACATAATAAAGCGTATTAGCGGCTAGGTGTTTAATTTTAAAGGAGTTTAGAGGAGTGGCGGCGCACAAGGCCGTCAGGCGTGAATGCATTGTGTAGGAAATAGGGTTTAAAAAAACATGCAGGAATATGGCTAAACAAGCCTGTGGCACACTTTTTATATAGCGGCGCAGTGGCTTTTAAAGGGACTATTTAGACATCTGGCGATTTGTTTATTATAAAATTACAGTATACAAATATAATGCGGCAGGCAACAAAAACTCGAATTTTGATTCGTTATATCTCCATAACGAGGTGTAGAATATGTACCGGACATTTTTCAGAGCATAGCTGGGAATTTTGGCTATTTTTGAAAAGGTTAGAAAAAAAATTTTTTCTATGACATCATCACTGCGCCAATGTGGTGAAAAAACCTGGTCCCACAAACAAAAAAACTTTTTCTAGTAGGAGATAACAAACGCCGTTTGGTATGCTGTTAGAACATATTTTTTGAGTTTTTTCTAGAATTTTGAGCAAAATCAGTGCTAAACTTTTTTTAATGATGCATTGAATGCGCGCGATTTTGGCGATTTTTTGCTAAATTAATACACTGGAAAAAAAGTTTTGTTTTGCCTCCTGCTCGACGTGTGTACGGTTTGTGATCATATTGTTATATATTAAATATCCGCCATTTTTTATCATTAACTTTTGACCAAAAATTTTTTTTGAGAGTTGATCCCCCAGGAGCTAGTCAAACACAATCGTCGAAAATTTTTTTCAAACTTTTTTTCAAAATCATTAAAAAATAACAATTTAGGTTTGCGTCAAAAAACCTAATATTAAGCTTACAATAATCTGTCAACAATGACTAATTTAAAATTTGGAAGCATTCCAAGCCCAACTGCTGCTAGCAGCAAACCTTTAAATTAAAAATTTTTCCAAAAAATAATCCTTAAGTTCATTTTTTTCGAAATTTTAGGTGATTTTATTAGAAATTAATATTTTCAAAGTTAAAATCCTACCACAAATTGCCAAATATCGCAGCTAAAAATTGTGTTTTTTAAGTTTTTTCTCCTTTGTGTCTTTTTTCAGTTGTGTCTCACCTGAAAATTTTCTTTATGTGTGAGATAAATGTTGCAAAAACACTAACTCTCCAGTAGAAACAAAATAAAAATAGTTTTGAACTGGAGAGTTAAATCCAGTGCGTGCAAACATAATATTTTCTCCATTAGTTTTCAGCTTCGTTAAATTTTCAATTTTTACAAAAAATCTCCATGAATTACTTTTGCAGTTTTGTAAAATTTTCAATTTTAATAAAAATCTCCACGAATCTACAAAAAACTCAACTCTCTACGAATCAACAATGTTGTATACTGTAACAATGTTTTCAAATTTAATCAACAACTTAACCCATTCCCGTGAAGGCCTTCTCCCCCGCTACAACCATGAAACCTTCGTACAACAAAGGTTAAACCTTCGTCTCACCGTGGTGGTATTTTTGTATGACAAATTTTTTAGGTAAACCTTACCGCGGTAAGCTCTTCGCATGAACTAGGTTTTACTTCCGTCATACATAATTTTTTGTGCGTGAATAGTGCCCAGTGAACGAGCAAATGGAAATAGTTAAAGCTGTATGGTAGCAATATGCAAATTTTCGCAACATAAAATATCCTACCTTATACACTGTTTTGTGACAAAGATTTGCATATTGCCACCGTACTGCTTTAACCATTTCAATTTGCTCGCTCACTGGGCAC
This sequence comes from Microlaimidae sp. YZB2_3, assembly GCA_030248175.1. Taxonomy (NCBI): domain Eukaryota; kingdom Metazoa; phylum Nematoda; class Chromadorea; order Desmodorida; family Microlaimidae; species Microlaimidae sp. YZB2_3. Next base: position 4,555 of record JASAMX010009818.1, on the reverse strand, counting down.
CACTTGCGCAAAAAATTAGTTATGACGATAGTATGACATAGGTCGGCTCACGTTTCACAGTTGTAACTGAGGAAAAGGCAATTACGGGAACGGGTTAAGCTTACTTGTTTTGCAGTATATATTGAATTAAGTATAATGTAAAAATGCATAGTTTTGAAACAACGTAGTAAATCAGTCACTGGTTTCTCAAGTTGCAGTCGCGTAATACTGGTTTTCATTGAAATTATTTATTTATTTATTATTATTTATTGAATTGAAAACAGGTAAGTATGCATTGTTTTAATAAGTAACAGCTATTACTGGTTTTTAAAACCAGTAAGATGAGCATACGGGCTTAAAATGCTTCCAAATTTTTTATTCGTTATTTTTGAAAGCTTATTGTAAGCTTAATATTAGGTTTTTTGACACAGTTGTTTTTTTTGTTTTGGTTTTTTTTTTGTGTTTTTTGGTTGTTTTGTTGTGTGTTTTTTTGTTTTTTTATTTACCGTTCGGTTACTTTGGCACAGATCGGTAGCACAGATTGGTACAAGATTATTTGTGTCTTTTTATCACTGTTCACATTATTTTCAAATTTTATAAATATACTTAATAATTCATGCAACAATGATATTTTAATTTTAACGTAGATTTGTTATCGTAAAAAATATTTTGATTTTTTTTCATAGTTTTAAGCAATTTTGATCAAATGTGCACAGTAAAAAATCAATGCACTCCATCCACGCTATTGATTAATTAATTATATCGTGCTGGAAATCTAGCCAGCACGGATCAGGTGATTTTAAGTTAACACACAGATTAATCAATAGTAATGCTTAAAATATTATTTTTTTGCAGTATCTTAAATCGTAATGTATAAATATGCTTTATTTTTCTTACCAAGTTAAAAGTTTCAACGCTAAAAAACGAGTTTGGTTCATTTTATCGATCTGTGCTGGCAATCTAGCCAGCACGGATCGAGTGATTAAAGTTTAAAATACAGTTTTTTTAGCGATATATCTTAAAATATTAATGTTTTGTGATATTCAATACCATAATAATATATTATATGTGCTTGATTTTTTTGAAAATGCGGCACAGAACAATAAAAGAAAAGTTGCTTTTGTTTTTATTTTACATTTACAAAAAAAACTTTATTAAATCTTGCAACTATGATATTTTAATTTTAACGTAGAATTGTTATCATAAAAAATATTTTGATTTTTTTCATAGTTTTATGCAATTTTGATTAAATGTGCACAGTAAAAAATCGGTGCACTCGATCCGTGCTATGGATTAATTAATTAAATCGATCTGTGCTGGAAATCTAGCCAGCACGGATCGGGTGATTTTAAGATAAAACACAGATTAATTAATAATAATACTTAAAATATTATTTTTTTGCAATAATTTAAATTCTAATGTATAAATCTGCTTAATTTTATTTTCCACGTTAAAAGTTTCAACGCTAAAAAACGAGTTTAGTTTATTCTATTGATCTGTGCTGGAAATCTAGCCAGCACGGATCGAGTGATTTTAAGTTAAAACACAGATTAATCAATAGTCATGCTTATAATATTATTTTTTTGCAATATCTTAAATCCTAATGTATAAATATGCCTAATTTTTCTTTCCAAGTTAAAAGTTTCAACCCTAAAAAACGAGTTTGGTTCATTCTATTGATCCGTGCTGGAAATCTAGCCAGCACGGATCGGGTGATTAAAGTAAAATACAGTTTTTTAGAGATATATCTTAAAATATTAATGTTTTGGATATTAAATACCATAATATATATATTGCTTATTTTTTAAAAAGCAGCAAGAACAATGAGAGAAAACTTGCTTTTGTTTTTTATTTTACATTTACAAAAAAATCTTTATTAAATCTAAAATTTATGCAACGATGATACTTTAATTTTAACGTAGAATTGTTATCGTAAAAAATAATTTGATTTTTTTTATAGTTTCACGCAATTTTGATCAAATGTGCACAGTAAAAAATTGGTGTACTCGATCCGTGCTATGGATTAATTAATTATATCGATCCGTGCTGGAAATCTAGCCAGCACGGATCGGGTGATTTTAAGATAAAACACAGATTAATTAATAATAATACTTAAAATATTATTTTTTTGCAATAATTTAAATTCTAATGTATAAATCTGCTTAATTTTATTTTCCACGTTAAAAGTTTCAACGCTAAAAAACGAGTTTAGTTTATTCTATTGATCTGTGCTGGAAATCTAGCCAGCACGGATCGAGTGATTAAAGTTTAAAATATAGTTTTTTTTTAAAAAATATAGTTTTTTTTGGTCTCCGCGCAAAAAGTTTGTTTTCTAGCCATTTTTTGTCAGGTTGGCAAAAATTAACAGGATCAAAAACGCATCGTGAAGCATGAATGTCAACAGTTTTTGAATCGCTCTAAAGTAAAACCAAAAATATATAATATACCAAAAAATGTGTTATATTCTTGATAGTGATTTTGACCGTTATTAACAAAAAAGGCGGAGTCACACAGTCACTGTGATTGGAGCTTCAAATTTCCGAGTGAAGCTTCGGTTTTTAAAGCAACGCCCGGGCCTTATTTTTGTATTATTGACATAAATAATTCAAGATTAATTCCAGTGAATATTTTGTTAAAATTATTTTTCTTTTTTTTAAATTGATTAAAAACAATTTAAATAGTTCCAAAAAATTCAAATAGAATAATTTAAAACGTATTTAAGCTTTAACAGCTTTAACGCCACTTTTAAAAGCTGGAGCTCAGGAGCATGATATCGAAGGCTATAGGAACATTACTAACATACACTCCGACACTAATTATGGACCCCCAATTAAATTATATTATATATATATAAGTAAATTAAACTTACCTAGGGTTTTTCAGACATTATCAGGGATAATTGCAGTTTACATCGTTTACATTTTATTGTAGCTTTAAAATAAGCAGTTTTTGAACTTTTGCTAAATGACGCAACTTCAAGATCTTGGACTCTAAAATTGCTACGAACCGCTGTCAGGACACAAGGCCGGATTCGTTTGGCAAGAATATCATTAATTATCAAATTGGTCCAACCTTTTTTCGCAGAAATAACGTTTTTAGTTTTTTTTACACCTTTCATAATAGCCAAATTAAAATCATTTTTGGATGGCTCTATTTGTTGCCATTGCTCTACGCTCAATCTTATTGTAAAATCTTTGGGCGGTCCATTTTAAATATGGGTATCTGGTGCGATATCATCAGAGTTGGAGTCAGTTGAAGTCTCCATATTAGATAAGTTTTTTGGAAACCAATAACAACAAATAATAATTTTTGGTTGAGATTACACTTAACAGAAGGTCGCGTGCTAATAATAGGATATACTTAGAAAATCATATGCTAATGAGATTTTTTTTTGTTTCCGGCTGTTGACGCCAAATTTCTAATGTCAATAAAACGAAAACTTATGTATGACCTTTGATCTTTTGCTTATTCTCTTTCATCAAGAACTTGACAGTAAATAACCTGCATGTAAATGTGTATTTTTTTTGTTTCAGGAGATTTTTTTTTTTTTTTTTTTATTTTTTTTTCCCCCCCCCCCCCAAAAAAAAAAAAAAAAAAAAAAAAAAAAAAAAAAAACGAAAAAGGTTGGGACCAATTGCAACAAATTAAAAAAACCGCAATTTTTTTTTTTTTTTTTTTTTTTTTTTTTTTTTTTTATAAAATAATAAAAATGCCAAACGAATTCGGCCTTGTGTTCTAACGGTCGTTCGTAGCAATTTTAGGGTCCAAGATCTCGAAGTTGCGTCATTTAGCAAACGTTCAAAAACTGCTTATTTTAAAGCTACAATAAAATGTAAACGATGTAAACTGCAATTATCTCTGATAGTGTCTGAAAAACCCAAGGTAATTTTAATTTAATTATACATATATATAATTTAATTAGGGGTCTATAATTAGTGTCGGAGTGTATGTTAGTAATGTTCCTATAGCCTTCGATATCATGCTTCTGAGCTCCAGCTTTTAAAAGTGGCGTTAAAGCTGTTGAAGCTTAAATATGTTTCAGATTATTTTATTTGAATTTTTTGCAACTATTTAACTTGTTTTTAATCATTATATAAAAAAATAATTTTAACAAAATATTTACTGGAATTCTTCTTGAATTATTTATAATAATAATACAAAAATAAGGCCTGGGCGTTGCTTCAGAAACCGGAGCTTCACTCGGAAATTTGAAGCTCTAATCACGGTGACTGTGTGACTCCGCCTTTTTTGTTAACCAACGGTCGAAATTACTATCAAGAATATAACACATTTATACATCCATTCTTAAATGTTTTTAACAATTTAGAAGTAATTTATTTTAAAATGACCCAAATTTATTACGATTACCACATAACACAGGTTAAAACTTCAATACAAATAAAATGTAAAATAATATTCATAACAATTAATTAATAAAATAAATGCTCTTGTTATGTAACTATGTACATAATATATCCTTATTTGCATAGACGCACCTACCATGACAAAATTTGGATGAGCGGTCCCGCCACTACTTAAATTGTCTTCGTATAGAGCAATAATACACGTACCGTTA